>PVIC010015017.1:0-35779 GCA_004025085.1 Thryonomys swinderianus
AGCACAGTAAAACAATACACAAATATAAAGTGTCAGCAACCTAGGACCCCAGCCATTCCTCAGAGCTATTCTGATTCTCCTATGATTGGCAAAAATCAATGACTTGACTTTACCCTCAGAAATACATCTACTGCCCAGCTTCTGAGAACGGAGCAGAAATATGAACTCCTGCAGAGCTGGGTGGAAATTATGATGAGATGGGGACAAGCATCCGGGGCCCAGAGCAGAGCTAGAAGAGTGGCAATCCCGGAAAGCACATTGAGGCTCCCATTGCTGTCCATGTCCAATCCTTAGGAGGGCACAGCCCAGGAAAGAGGAGTGGCCCCTTGGAAAGGGCCCAAGAGAGAGTTCTATGCTCTCATGTCTTTCCCCAAACCCTTTAAAAATTTGTGTGCAACTTTGTACTTGGTGCACAAAGTCACCAAGTACTGTCACAAGAGGAAATGGATATGGGCTTCAAAAATAAGTGAAACTTAGAATTTACCTTCCTTAAGTGGTTCTCAAGCTGGGCTGAATACTGTAGCCAACAAGGTAGCTTTAAAAATATCGATGCCTGGATTGATTTAATTGGCATAGGATGTAGCTAATAGAAATTATCCTCCATCAGGATGATATAAAACTCTTCAAGTGACTCTGCTGTGCAGCAGAGCTGAGACCTATAAATTTATATCTATATTTGTGAAATAATATTAAGAAATAACCTCTTTCACTTAGTGTCATGGATGTTTATGGTTTAGATCTTGTATGCTGCTCAAAAGCCTCATGTTTGGAAAATAATTGGATTCTGGATAGGTTAATTTTTTTTTTTTTTTTTTTTTTTTGCTTTTTGAGACAGGGTCTCGCTTTGTAGTTCAGGCTGGCCCTGAGCTCACTATGGTGCCCAGGCAAGCCGCCGTGAACTCAGCAATCCTCCTGTCTCTGCCTCCCGAGTGCTGAGATTACAGGTGTGAGCCACCACGTCCGGCATTGTGGTATGCGGTGTTGATAGTTGGTGGGCGTGTCTCCATGTCCAGCATTATATGTGGTTACCGGGGATCGAACTCAGGACCTTGCGCTTGTGAGGCAGGCGCCGAAACCACTGAGCTAGCCCTCCGGCCCTGGATAGGTTAATCTTATCTTCACCCATTGATTCACACAGAAAAGAGTATGTGGCTGAATGTGATGTTAGAGGTGTGACGGTTGGAGACAGGTCACTGGGGTGTGTCTGGAAGGCTGTATTCTTGTCCCAATCTCTTCCCCTTTTTTCCCAGCTGCCTTGGAGTTAGCATCTGTCCTTGCCGAGGCCTTTCCACCACATCATTTTTGCCTTGGAGCCAGCCAACCATGGACTGAACCCACTGGAAACCGTGAGCCACATAAACCTTTTGTCCTTTAAGTTGTTGTTGGATATTTTGTGCCACTGATGGGAACATGACTGACACAGTGGCCTTCTGTCTGTCCCTGGCCTGCATCTTCAACTTTCCCCTCCATTCTTGCCTGCACTTTCTGGCCGCAGGTGAAATACATTTCCCCACCTCAAACAGCGCTTCTGTGCTCTGTTGTTTTGTCCCTTGCTCCCTGGGAATCTTAACCTGAACGGTTCTGCTTGCTCTTGGTGAGTCAGCTCTAGGGGCCCATCTCGTACAACGCGGCCATCATGCGGGGAGGGCACGCTCCACATTGCACTGAACTCTTGCTTTGGTGCAGGTTCCTCCACTTACCCTCCATAAGCAAGAGAAGCGCTGGGATGCTGCTCCTCGGGTGAGTCTCACCACCCAGCCCGGGGGCTGGCACCTCAGAGGAAGCAGGGCAGAGTTAGGAGACACATATCAGTACCCATCAGTGGGGCAGTGAAAAATTTAGGTCTCTACAGGAAATACATTTAAAATAAAACGGGATGAGTACATGATTGCAAGCAAAAATGTAAAAGAGGACATTTTGGAGGAAGAAGGGTAAAACGGAAGTAGCCACCCCACCCTCAGAACTGGGGATTGAGCTTTGGGTCTCAGTAGCCACCCCATACTTATCACCACCATCATTATTTTGCCTCAGGGAAAATGAAGCTACTTAATTTCAACAAGTGGTCCTCGGAAGAAGCTCCTTCCCTTTAGCAGATTAAGACGCCTGTACTACAATGCACAGCTATGGTCCTGCACTGATCTCGCTAATCCATCCCCTGCGAACTCACCAACCAAACAGCAGCAACACTTGGGAAATATCGAGAGCTGGTAATTTATTTCCTGATTGTCTTCTCAGACTGTTAAGGACCTAACAACTCCTGCATGTAAAGCCGCCGAAGGGCTGCTTCCTTGCAACATCTTTGCAATCAGGTCAGAAGAGAGGCCACCAGAGAGCACTGCTCAAACAACCAGAACCAAAGCAAAGACGAACTTCCAGGACCACCCCTCCCAGGTGCAGAAAGATGCCATTCCGGCCAGGATCCTGGCGGCTGCCTGGCAGTCTGATTAGGCTTTGCAGAATGACAACACTGTGTCCAGCAGCGTCTGAGTGGCAGGTGCTGTCTGTGCCCAGCCAAGTCTCCTGTGGCACAGGCAAGGAGATTCCAGAACTCGGGGCTCACATCGGTCTGGGCAGCCACTGAGAGAGCAGGACTGAGTGTGTGGCAGCATGGGGGCCGCGTTCAGAGAGAGCTCAAGGTCCTCTCCTCCCCGCCTTTTGAGAGCAGACAAACCCCAGACCAGGAAGCCAGAGGGCTTCTTGCTGAAGGACCACACGGAGAGGCATGAGTTCCAGTCCCATCACAGTTCTCTGCCTGTACAATCCAGACTGTGGGCTCACGCTGTCTGAAGGCTCCTGTAGAAGTTCAGGTCTCTGACCTGTCTGCCAGCGAGCTCAGGGTGACTGACCAGTGTCGCCCTGAGTCGGCAGGTGGGGGCTGTCGCAGTGGTTTCGATCTGAAAGGTTCTGCAACACCAGGAACGCAGCTCGAAGCCACCAAATAATCCTCACCGGCCCTGGGCACTTGCTGTCACTCACCCGTCCGGCCAACTCTGCTCTTTGAGCTAAAAATCCTTGAGACCTAATTCTTGAGATTTAAAGTCTCCAGCCAGTAAATGAGTACAAAGATTTCTATTAAGATCCGTGTCTCTTTTTCAAACATCAGAATAAAGCAGGTGATAGGAAGGCAAAAGGAAGCATAATTATAGTTCTCTGCCTTGCTTTTCATCTCATTTCCAGGAGAAATTTGAAGAATTATGTAGCATATGGGCTAATTTTAGCTGAATAACAGTAAACTCATTAGAGGTTATTAGACAGGGTATTTTAGAAAAGAATATGGAGTGGAGGTTGGAAGAGAAAAGATGAAAATGTTCTAATTCTAAAAGTGGTATAAACTTTCTGTGTTTATAATACAGAGATAAAATCAGGAGCAAAGTAGGGGTGCCGCTCCTGCCCCCAGAGGAGAGGCTGTTCATGGCGCCTGCTTTGGCCTCAGCCCTGGAGTCCCCAGACTGTTTCCACCGAACACCTGGCCATCCTAGTTCACCACATTTAGAGCCAATATCTCACCCACCCCAGCCTCGAGTCACTCTCCGTTGTTGGAAAGAACGACCGTCCGGGAAAGGAAAGGCGGCATCCACCCAGCGGCTAGAGAGAAGCGTCCATCCCGGACAAAGCGTCACGTCCGCCAGGCGTCCGGCGCAAAGCACCGACCTCAAACACCAGGAGGCCACGGCAGCTTCCCACGCGCCCCCCCAGGAGCTGTCTGGCTGTGGCGCTGAAAAGGACGCAGCGAATTCCACCTCTGGAACACCGTGTGCTACTCCGCGCACGGAATCCTTCTCTTCGTAAGCTTCCCTGCATCATTCCTCTGACAGATTTTTAAACAGAATTCGTGAGAAATGGGTGCAAGTGAAAGCGAGTGGGACTGCCGCCGCCGCCGCCTCCTCCTCCTCCTCCTCAACAAACAAACAAACAAACAAACAAACAAAGCAGGGCTTCACAGGGGACCCTTCTGGTGTTGCCCGGGTTTTAGCGCAATGCCGAGCGTAACACACTTGCTCCCCAGAGGACTAACAGACGTTTCCGGATGAAGCTGCAGCGGGCGCGCTGGTGACGTCCGTGCCAAGGCGTGTGAGCGCCCCGCCCCGGGCTCTGCTCTCGGCATCCGGCGACTCTCTCCGGCTTCGCCTGGCCTCGGTGCACCGCGCCACCCCCCCAGCAAGGGGCAGAGCTGCACAGCAGGGAGGGAGGGCACCGCAGGCTTCTTCCCAGAAGGCCACAGCCACCCGCCACCCTCCATCGCACAAGAAGGCACAGCGTGGAGTGGGACAGGCCTGGCACAGTGTGCTCTTTGCTCCGGGCTCCTTTCGCTGCCACGCGGGTGCGTGTGTGAGAGAGACAGCGTTTCGAAGACTTATCACAACTCACCATTAAACGGTTGGTGGGAATTGTGCAAGAAAGTAGCTCGTGAAGTTGTTCTCCCGAAGATCCATGTTTGCTCTCTCTGTACTTCACATTTCAAACCCTGCCACTGTTTTCACGTCTCTTTGTGTATTTCCTAACGTTTTCTTTAAACAACAAATAATTGTAACTCTAGGAGGCGCTGGAGCCCCAGAGGGGGCCGTCTTACGCAGCAACCCCCTGGGTTGGCTGGAGGGTTGCCGTCGCGCAGGACAGGCCGGAGCCTCCCTCTGGAGGCCGCACGCTGTGAGCCCAGTCACCGGAAGCCCGAGCCGACCGGGCCCAGGATCGTGCTCCAGGGCTCCAGTGACCTCAGACTTCCTTGCCGGGCCTCACCGCCCACGGTTCTCATGGCCTTGATGGGGCCGGGTTGAAGCCTGAGCTTTTAACTGTGTCTTGGGAGACATGCCAGATCTAACGCATGGCTCCGGTTCTTTTGAGAGCCCGGAGCCCGACCTGGGAGGCTCCTTTGTGTGGGCACTGGCGCGTGCAAGCCCTCGCCAGGTGCCAGTGGTGCAGGCTGGACGGTCAGGGAGGCACGGGCTAGGGTGAGCAGCCTGGGATCGGGGCTCCCGTGGGCAGCGGCCTCTTCCTCACTCTCGGGCCACCCCATGAGTGTGTTCTGACTTGGGGGGCTGCAGAGAGGCGGTGCCCAGGGTCAGGGGCCCCCGGCACGAGGAGGTCCCCATCCAATTTGCTTTGACTACAAAACAACCCATCAACGTGCAGTGACGCTCACCGTCAGGCGTGGGTGGGACTGTGCTTCTGCCCCACGACTCTCCTCGAAAAGCGCATCTGATCACCCGGGTCACAGCTCGGCTCTGCTCAGCGGGCTTCCAGGAGCACTGGCCACCTGCGCCCCCCGACAGGGCTTCAGAGGACAACGTGGTGCTTCCGGAGAATCACCTTACTGCCCACAGGAGAGCACAGGTGTGTTAATTTCATACAAGTATTTTCATTGTTTTAGGCTTATTTTCTCTCTGTCTCAAGATTTGCAATTAAAAGTTATCAGTAACTTTGCTTTTCTGTGTCACTGAACCAATAATGAGAGTTTCAAATGTGTGTACTAGACACACATATTCATGTGCATACGTATGTTCTACATGTGTATTGCATCTAGTACATCTCTCTGTCATCTGTCTGTCCGTCTGTCTACAAAGAACGTTCATGATAATCTGCAGTGACTTCGAAGACATGGTGAACTTCGGCCATTTAAAGACTTGTTGATTTGCCAGGAGTCCGAGAGACAGAATAAGGCTGTCTGTTCTTTCTGCAAACCTATAAATATAAATGTGCCATCGAGGATGTGATTGCTGGAGAAAGCAGATTTTCTTCACGTGCTCTGACTTGGAAGTGTCTGAGCTGCCCCGGGCTGGGGTTACATGTATGGGCAACAACCAGCCAGACGTCTGAAGTGGGAACGTGACTCGCAGCACCGTGGCAGATAACAGGCCTTTCATGCTGGGAGGATGTAAAATTCACAGGCAAACGCAGACTCGGGGGATCCCGAGTCTCCTTGGCCGGGTGTCGTGTCACGTCCCTGGGAAGTCTCCACGTGACAGCTCCTGCCTGGCGGCTCACAACAAAACATGGCAGCCATCATTAATCAGATCTCTCGGTGTGTCTTGGCTTCTACTCTGGGAGATAAGAAATAGGAGTGAGACAGAGCCCTCTGTGAGCGGAGCCCTCCGCAAGATCCTTCTTCCTCCTCCAGCTCTGCTTCTCTCCTCTAGCAGCTGGTCCCCTGATCAGAACGTCCATGTCCTCTCAGATCAAAGTGACCCTTGTGGAAACGAAGAGGGTCTCATAGTTCTACCGTGAAGAGCCCAGCCCTCATTCCCACGCTGGTGCGGATAACTCTGCAGTGTGAACTACACACTCGCTTTGACTTTCCCATCATGGGACGGACCCTCCTGGATCCTGTCTATGGCCATAGCAAGGGACGGTGCAGGGACCCCTCAAGGCCACTCCCAGCACCCACAGAGAGGACTGGATAAGCAGGACCAGAGGAAAGGCTTCTAGGAATATATGAGGCTCTTATTGCCTTTGTGAGTTCTTTTGGCAGGAGGAGAGGAGACAGGAAATGAGTTGAAGTATATCCTAGATGTTAGAGTGACACCAAATAAGTAAAAAGATAGAAGGTAATAAGACAGAATTTTTGTTTTCACAGCAATTCTGCTTTTATGGGAAAATCAGGGGAAAAAAAGAAGTGCTTTCAGCTCAACCAGCAAAAAGAAAACTAAGCTTTGATAATCTCAAAGGAAGCGAAGTACAAGAACTAGGGGAACTCAAGGACGGATGGCCAGGAAAAGGGCAGTGAGTGAGAGGTGATCCTACAGCAGCCCTGGGAGAGTCACTAGAAACTTCCAGGTGGCCCGCGCACCTGCGGGGTGGGGTTCTGCCTCGGTTCACAGCCAAGGCCAGCACCAGGCCCACAGCCCGGGGAAAGGCGCCTCCGCCCAACATGAGCAGTGTGGTCAGACAGCAAAGACGCTGGTTCCAACCTGGACAGCCCACTCGTCACTTCCACAAACGAAGGCGGTAAATGGTTAGGTTTCTGTTTTTAAGAACAGATGGGAAAACAGCACAAAACATGAGAGTCAGGACGGCTGGGGCACTGGAAAGTCTTGTCACCCTGTGAGAGGAACATTTGGAGGTGGTTTCAGATCCTGAGCTGGTTCTGGCCCTGGGGACCGGACCTGGGTCTCCAGTCACACTGCGGGTCGCAGCCTCAGAGGCAACTAACTCCAAGGGACTCTATGATCAGAAAGATGCGGAAAAATCCCAGAGACAAGGAAACCAATCTCAGCCATGGCATACATACTTCTGTGCTGAGTTTAAGCATAAGCTATGCAACCATCATTTAAAAAAAAAGTCTGTGTTATTTAAGTCCTTTGAGACATCTGTGGGGTGCAGCACATTAGAGGATGTGACATAATGGCCTTTGGATTTGACCTAAAAGTTTTAGTAGGTTCTAGATTTGTGGTTGCAGTTTGAAGGCACTAAGATGATTACAAATTCGCAAATGTTTTTGAACTTTAATTGTAAAGAGAATAGCTCTACTTTTATTTCTAAGGGCCAACACGAAATTTTCCTCTTGGATTTTGAGGTCTGTCTATGAAGAATATGATATATTTCAGGTTTTTGGTGTTTTTGTTTTTGTTTGTTTGTTTGTTTGTTTTTGTGAGACAGGGTCTCGCTTTGTAGTTCAGGCTTGGCCCTGAGCTCACTGTGTAGCCCAGGCAAGCCTCGAACTCAGCAATCCTCCTGCCTCTGATGAGATTACAGGTGTGAGATACCAAACCCGGCAGTGTGGTATGTGGTACTGATTGCTGGTGGGTGTGAGTCACCACACCCGGTATTGTTGTATGTGGTTAATGGGGATCAAACCAGGGACCTTGCACTTACCAGGCAGGCGCCGGAACCACTGAGCTAAATCTCCAGCCCCAGCCTCATTAAATTTTGAAAGTACTTTTAAAATCCTTTCAGATATTTAACTAAGTTTAGCATATTATTTAGGTGGACCACATCTGAATTTTTGAATTGATCATGCAAATACTACTAAATAAGCGCAAGTAGTCATTCTTACTAAATGTACTAAATTTATTTAATAAAACAATTTAACAGCCTAAAAAAGAAACTTTGACTTTAAAAACAGTATTAATTTAAATAAAAATTATTCTTCAATATGTGGGGTTTTTCTTCTGAGATAAAGACTTTTAAAAAAGTCTTTGTTGTACATGGGCCTCAAATAGACCAGAAAAGTATAATTTTTATTGAACTGCCAGTTAGGCTATTTGCCTTCCTTATTAACCATTTGAAAAGAGAAAAATGACCCAATATTTTGTCTAATTTTGGATTCTCCGCTGCATCAAATATGACCTTTTCTAGTAGAATATTGAGTGGCATCCATTTAGCTTACACTGATTGATAATGATGTGGTGACCGTCCCACGGGGTTGTGTTTTGAGAGCAGATCCCCAGACCATCTCATTGGCGGTTTCCATGGAGCCAGCAGAAGCGTTGTGGAACATGGCTTTGTACGTGTCCACTTGAAACCCGAAGCCATGTCCACTTCTGGCCTTCGCTGTGGAGTGTCCTTGGACTTGACAGCTAAGGCTACTCCACTTCTAGAAGCTGTTTGCCCTTGAAGCTGGACAGAGAGTAAAGCAACAGCTTCAAAGCGAAAAGCGCTTTAGCACGAAAAGGACACTGCACTGTAAGTGCTGGACAGACTCAGATTCCCATCATCACCTCCGAACCTCCAGCCTAACTGGCCTTGTCCCTCCGTGGTGGCCATGGGGAGGGATTCAGCAGCGCTGTCGGGACTCGGAGCCTGGGATTCCCAGGCATAACCTTCTCCCCCCTCTCACAGTCAGCCTGGAGACCCACTTCAGGCAAAGGAGGAACAGTTCTCTTAAACACAGGCTCAGATCCTTTTTCCAACTGCCCCCTGCCTTGATTTTCTTCGTGTTTTCCTCTCCCTTGTTTGCAAACCTGACTCAGCCCACAGAGCCCCAAGTGGAAGATCGAGTCTTCGTCCTGATACCTGTTCCCAGGGCATGATGGACAGGCTTCGGCAGGAGGCCTCAGACTTCTTTGTCAAACTCAACACGAACAGAAGCAGAGTGATGTTATAGGGAGCTGTCTCTGGCTTCCACCCTCTACTCCAAGAGCCCCCAGTCAGCAGAGTTAGTACCTAACCGCCAGAGATACTTTCCCGCTCCTCCCAGGGCCAAACCCTTGGACCCCACCGGCTGGCTGCTCAGACGGGTGCTGAGTTAACTCTAACAGGATACCACCCACTGGGGGGACCTCTGGGCTCCTCTCCACGAGCCACCTTCGCCTGGACATAGCAAAGGCCTCGGTGACATGGCTGTCCGGCCACCTGACATAAATATCAAGGGTGTTTTAAGGTTGCACTTATGATTTAAACACAGCAGAATAACTGGACTTGGACAAGACCACACAGAACATGCACAAGTCCCGGCTGAGCAGATGTGTCTTTGGCGGTCCAACCTCAGGAACAGTTTTATCAGACTCAGTGCTCCCACCCACCCTGCCAGCCCCGTGCACAAGTGCAGCAGGCTGGGACCCTGTCGCCTCCCTCTGCCTGAAGAGAGCCTGCGGCCCGAGGTAGGAGGGGACTCTGCAGGGTGAAATGGCCGGCCAGGGTCACTCGGAAGGTGTGACTCACGCTGTCCTGAGGAAGGTGTGCACTGTCCCCGTGTTGACAGAGAAGGTCCTAGAAAACTTCTGAGTCCCTATAAATAAGGGGTGATTGGTTGCCTTTCTCGGGAGAGCCTCTAAACAGCCCTCTCTGGGAAAGTATGCAGAGCTCCGGCCTACACCAAATAGCAAGGGAGTGGCTCAGAACTCCATTAAAGATGTGGCATTTGAAAGCATCGAAGAAAACCTTGAGGTGAGGAGAATTGCTCTTTTCCGCAAAAGAGCAACATGTCCCCCTGCCAGAGAAATGCCACATCAATTCCCAGCTAAGTGGCAGGCGTGGCCAGCTGGTGGGAGGCTGTCTGTGACTCAGTGGGCAATCAGCTTCAAATGGGTGAAGTGAAAAGGTGCCCCTCCTTCCACCGATCACGTCTTCGCGCCCTTGTCCCCCGCAGCGGCCTCCCGCGGCCGGAAGACGCCTCCCTCCGGGACCGCCCTGCCTCTGGACCAGGGCCTTGCTCTGTCGTGAAGCCCCTGGGTCTTCCTCGGCATCCCCCAGGCCCGGAGGGGAAGGGCCTGCCGCCCCTCAGCCTCACCAGGGGCAAAGCACGGGCACAACTGTCCCCTAAACAAGGTCCCTGGGACAATTGCCTCCCAGCCCTGGAACCCATGACGGCATTTGGAAGCACTGTTGGTTGTCACAACGTGAAGATTTGCTACTGGCACTAGGGGGGCAGTCAGGGGTCCCGTCGCCAGGCTCGACGGTGCCCAGGACGGATCCCAAGCCGGGCGCGACACTGGCAGCAGCAGGGCAAGAGGCCTGCAAGCTGGTCCTCTGCCCAGGGCTTCCCTGGCGACTGCCTCCCCTGAGACGTGCTGCCGCCGCTCTCGAGAATGAGAAAAACCACTCTTTGGAGGGAAGCAGAGAGAATATGAGTAAAACAACCCCGCTCAGGGCCGGAGGGTTAGCTCAGTGGTTCCGGCGCCAGCTTCGCAAGCGCAAGGTCCTGAGTTCGATCCCCGGTAACCACATAGAATGCTGGGCGTGGAGACTCACACCCACCAACAATCAACACCGCATACCACAGTGCCGGGCATGGTGGCTCACGCCTGTAATACCAGCACTCGGGAGGCAGAGACAGGAGGACTGCTGAGTTCGAGGCTTGCCTGTGCACCATAGTGAGCTCAGGGCCAGCCTGAACTACAAAGCGAGACCCTGTCTCCAAAAAGCAAAAAAAAAAAAAAAAAAAAGTAGTATATCCATACAATGGGATATCATTTGGTGTGAAAAAGGAATGAAAGTAGCACAGAAAAACCTCAAAAATATTATGCTAAGTGAACTAAGTCAGACAGAAAAGACCACATTTTGTTTACTTCCATTAATATGAAGTTTACTTTTAAAAAGGCATATCTGTAGAGAGAGTAGATTAGGAGTTGTCTAGAAGGGAAGGTAGAATTTCAAGGGTTGGAATGAGGGTTGATTGCAAATATGCAGTCTCTGTTGAGGCCAGTACAAGTACTCTAAAATTAGATTTTGGTGATAGCTGTACAACATTGTGCGTGCCAATGTTAAATGATGGTGGGGTTTACCTTCAGTTGCTACAAGCACTGAACTTGCTTAGTCAATTTCAATCCCATTAATTCTCTTCCTTGTTCCCTTCCTGGACTCTAGAAGTTCCTTTGTCATATGCTCTGCGCTTTGGTTAACGGATGGCTCGTGTTACAACAGAAGAGCGGAGAGCTGGCACTTACCTCTGGGGCCTGAGTCGTTCTTCTACAATGGCCCGTGTGGGATCAGGCTTGATTTACAGAGAACAGGGCAACATGTCCAGCACAAGTCAGTCCAGGACATAGGACAGCCAAAGCATCATTGTCTCTCTCCTGCACACCCTGCTGGCAGTCAGACGGGCCTTGTGTCCGAGAAGGTGACAGCCATGCTGCCTTGCAGACTCGCGGACAGGCTGGAGCTGGTGTGTCCTATGCACTGCCAACTTCCGACCCGGAGAAGACTCCCCCTCCATTCCCAAGCCTGTCACAGGGCCACAGGTGACAGCGGGGACTGTACCTCAGAGTCCCACCCGCTGCCACACCGTGGTCCCATCCTCTCCAGTGCCTGTTCTCTTTGCTTCTCTAGTTTACCACGAGTCTCCGCATAGGCAGAAAAAGATTGACTGACCCCATATCATTTTGGGGCCCCTACTACAACAACAGCAAAGGGCAGCCCTAGCTCGAAGTGCTCCCCAGAATGAAATCACTTTTCTAGTCTCGAATTCCCCCTTAGGTCATACATAGTATAAACATACTAATGACAACCACGGTTTCTTACTTACCGGACAGGACGGTCTTCAAGGAAACTCCTCAGCAAGTAGAGATTTGGCTCGACTGTGCACAGTCAAGGTGATCTGAGAAAGACCGCCAGACAGAGGAGCCACTGTGGACAGCAGCTGGTGCCCACAGCTCATTACAGAGCACACTGTTCCGATGAGAGCAGACATTGAGGAAGGGATATGCTGCGATCCGGAAACATCTATTTACTCCCTTCACTAAAACAAACCAGCTATGTCTTTCTCTATCATATTGTCTCACTGATCCACTGAAATAATTTGCAACTCTTATCACTACATTACCAGCTTCGTTCTCCTGGTGAAGTATTTAAGTTACAAGAGAGGAAGAAAAAAGAAAGGAACAGCTCCCAGTGTATTTTGCTAAACTTTAAAAGAACTGCAGTCTCGCTCCTGCCAAACAGTAAGTGCTAAATCCAAGGGCCGTCACGGCTTCAAATGAATGGACAGATGTTTGTTCTGAAGCACATCTTCCTCCCAATGGCGTTTTCAGGGTATTATAAACTTCCTGACACTGTATTGCAGTGAAAATGTGTTTTCTCGAAGAGGTTATTTGGATGCCATAAAAAAAGTCCAGCAAGCATTTTTGAATCCGTGTTGGGAGATCTGAACTGACAGATGAGATTTAGCAGCTCAGGAAAAGGTAGAAACTGCAAAGGTGAAATTCGACACAATCTTGGACAGGAACTTTAGAATAAGCCTGCTTCTGCTCTCTTTTATCTTGTCACCTCCTGGATGTTCCTAGTGTAGACCCGAGTGTAGACCAAAGAGGATTTTGCACCAAGGGGCATCTGGTAACGAATGAACATGTCTCTGGCAGCCACAAATTGGGTGTCACTGGCATCTCTGGGGTGGAGGCCAGGATGCTGCTCCAAGTCCCATAATGCACCAGTCAGGCACTCACAGCGTCGCCATCCGGCCTGCAGCACCTGTGGCACAGAGGTGGAGAAACAGCCTAGAGAGTTCGATCTTCCTTGGGTTTGGGTCACAGTGCATGACAGGCATTTCCTGCCCGTTCTGGGTTTACTACCTAATCTGGGCAGACACAAAAATAATTTTCAAGGTAGTTCAGAGTACTCTCCAGCAACACAGGGATGTTTTACTTTAGATGTGAAGACCCCCGAAGTATCATGTACTCAGAGATAGGCTTGGGGGAAGGTGACTGGATCCCAGGCCGAGGTACTCATTCATGGATTTGTCCAGCGATAATTCATAGCAGGATGTATCGTGAGGAAGTGGGGCTGGTTGGAAGTAGTCACAGGGATGTGACTCAGAAGACCATATTCTTGTCCTCAGCTCCTCTCTCTCTCTCTTCTTGGCTGCCACAAGCGGGACAGCTCTCCTCTGCCATATATCTATCCTTGCACCATGCTGTTCCTGTCACAGAGCCAGCGGACCGTGCACAGGATCTGCGAACCACCGTGAGCTGTACAGAACCAAACCCGTGTTCCCGTCAGATTCATCTCAGCCCTGTGAACCTGGTACTTAGTTTCTCTCATTAACTCTGACTTGGTTTTCATTGTCAACCTCATTTTTCTTTTCCACAACTGCTCTTTTCAATCGAAACACCTCTGCCATCATATTTTCCTTGTTATCATCTCAGCTGAAATATTCCCTTTATTTCCCTCCAATCTGAGACTCGAGTTCAGGGCTCTTCCCCAAACACAGGCCCACGCTGTGCGTTTCAGCGCAGATACGAGTGAACATGATGCGCTTTCTGGTGACGGGTGAAGCCCTTCCCACAGTGTGCATGGCCACAGCCTTGTTATCCGTGGCTCAGACACAGAGTCCCTTCTGAAGTTACAGGAACGTCCTGTGATAAAATTCAGAGACAACGGGCTCTGGTGGATATTGTCTGCCTTAGACATTAAAATATAAATTCACCATTCATTGATACTGACACGCCTGACTTCTCTTAATCAACAAAAGTGAAAGCAAAAAAGTATGAAACGCTCACTAAATTCTCCTGACTTTTGGAAAGCATACAGCAGGATGCTTCTGCTATCTGAGTTGGAATATCTCGAGTGAAATTCTTAGCATCAAACGTGGGATGCTTCAGCTTTCATTATGATCTATACCACGGTTCCCGAGTCTTTCTGTCATGCAAATATCTTACAAAAGTGCAAACAGGGGCTCTGGTACTTCCCGGTCCAAATTGAAAACCACTGAAGCATCTGTCTACAAATGCAAACGCATCAGTCAGTCTGAGTGAAGGGCAAAACGGATACTCTGAACCATCCAACGTGGTGCAACTTACCTTCTCTAGGATCCATTTTTACTTAGAAAATGTTAGTTACTCAATGAATGGACCAGAAGATACACTACAGGAGAATCACTTCACTTGTCTGCCTCTGAGTATGACACTGGCGGAAATCCTTCCTCTGACTTGGTCTCCTTGTTTGCAAACAAGGTGAGCAAAGTTCCACTAAATTAGTAATAAATTATCTCATTACTGAGTGTAACACTGTTATTGTTTACCATTTATTTATTAATTTTTTTGAGACAGGCTCTCGCTTTGTAGTCCAGGCTGGCCCTGAGCTCACTATGGAGCCCAGGCAAGCCTCGAACTCAGCGGTCCTCCTGCCTCTGCCTCCCGAGTGCTGGGATTACAGGCATGAGCCACCACGCCCGGCTATTTACCATTTATTTTTGCAATCTGTCAGAACATTTTGAAATTTCTGCATGAAACATACAACTTAATACACTGTTTCTTCTTCTTTCTCTGGCCTGGTGAGTTGGAGCAGATCAGTCAGCATGGCGAACACATGGGCCATGTCAACGAAATGCTATTTTGTTCCAAAGGGATAAAAGGAAATGTAATTAAGCAACCTAAAAGCTTTCCAAATAAGCTTCCCTTAAAGGAGTGGGAAAAGAGGTCATGTGTGATCAAAGTAATAAATCAGACTCTGTGACACATGGAGATGGAGACCAGATTAGGGCGGGAGGAGCCAGAGACTTCCAAGACGGAAGGAGACACCAGCAGTGTGGACGAGACGCTGCTCAGCACGGAAGGGAACCACACACACACTGTCTGAAGCTTCAGGTTTAGATCTCCTTCCCTCCCCCCTCCCGCTCCTCCCTTTCTCTGTCCCTTTCAATCTCCATTTTCCTCTCTGTTCTTAATACACATACAATTCAATATTAAATCTGTATGTTTTCATTTAAGGGTGAAAAGGCAAAATGTTAGTAATAAACCACAAAAAGAAGAGAAGAGAAAGCCCTTCAGATCCATGGGTCCCCGGGAGAGATTTCCATCTGCTGCAGACGCCTGCCACAAAGAACAGGAGAGTATACACATCACATAATAACCATGAGAGACATTGTATTGGGTTTTTAGTTGGTTGGTTGGTTTTGTTTTTCTAAATTCAGGCTGCTGATAAAGTTTTTACTTTTTTTAAAGGACATTAGTAGAACAAGGATGACTATAAATATTAAATAGTTCACATGTGTTTTTAGCATGTTGTCAGGCAGAGTTTACGAACTATTTAGAAAGCTTCACAAAGTGAACACACTGTGTATTTTTACCAAAAATTTTAGCTTTCAAGATATGCGAACTAAGGCTAAACCATCTTCATACCTTGAGACTCTAATTTCACCTGCTTTGAAACAAGAGATGGTCGCCCTCTTAGGGTCAATGTTTCTGAAATTCACCAACCCAGAAACTGGTGCTGTGAGCCTTCTTCTCCATGTGTGTGCCTACTGGCAAGAAGTGTGCCTGCTCTCAGCCCACAGAGGCACTCGCTCTCAACAGACTGTGGGATCGCTGCTTATATATTAGTAGATGTGAAGCCATCAAAGTATAAATCTCTTCTCTCAGGATTATAAATCTATATCATAAGAGTCATAAAATCTTGAGTTTCCATTAAGAAGGTACACTGTGATTTGTAGTTTTGTCACCTACCATACTGTTTTTCTCTGTTATCTTCTTTTTCAGCATGTTCAAATATGAATGTCCTCTTTTTAAATCAGCACATGGTTTTGGAGAAGCGAGTGTACAGTTTTAAACTACCTTGAACTAAGACCGTGCATACAATCAACTATAATTGATTTTCTTTTGCTCCCATTGTCTTTCAAACAAAAGTGAAGATCTGAAGAATTCTTTTGTTCAAATAAAGATTTCAAAATTAAAATAAGCATAAAGTAGTGAACAGGAATAGAATGGAATTAAATCACAGTATAAAATTCCTGTAATGCAAACAATTCTTTTTTTTTTTTTTTTTTTGAGAGACAGGGTCTCACTTTGTAGTTTAGGCTGGCCCTGAGCTCACTATGTAGCCCAGGCAAGCCTCGAACTCAGCAATCCTCCTGTCTCTGCCTCCCGAGTGCTGGGATTACAGGCGTGAGCCACCACGCCCAGCACTGTGGTATGGGTGTGAGTCTCCACGCCCAGCATTGTATGTGGTTACCAGGGATCGAACTCAGGACCTTGCGCTTGCGAGGCAGGCGCCGGAACCACTGAGCTAACCCTCCAGCCCTGAAAACAATTCTTAAATGAGAAAGAATCCTGAGTTGAAAAGTCTAGTAAACACTTGGGCTAGGATTTAGCTCAAATGGTACCGCGCCAGCCTTGGATGCAAGAGGGCCCGAGTTCAATCCCTGGGACCTCAAAACTAAATAAATAAATAAAAATAAATAAAATAAATAAAAAATAAAAATCTAGTAAGCTCTGTTAGGAAACACTCCTCAGGGTGGTGTCACACCACCATGCGCCGGAGACACCTGCAGAAAGATCGGAAGTAAGGTGTGGGGAGAAGATTTCCCACCAAGTGTGATAGGATGTGGTTTTGTGAGAGCCCTATCATGTGCCCTTGGTCCATTTTGAAAACTCTTTAGTAAAGATACCCACAAGTATTCACCAGGGCCTTGAAACATCAGTTTGTTATTCTAATAACAACCTAGTTGGTAAGTGACGCATCTTAAATATAAATCTCTATAAAGTTTATCATAATTCTTGACATTTAAATTATGATAATTCAAAATAAATGTTTAGTCAGGTGTGGTGGCTCACGCCTGTCATCCCAGCACTCGGGAGGCAGAGACAGGAGGGCTGCTGAGTTCAAGGTTTGCCTGGGCTACATGGTGAGCTCAGGGCCAGCCTGAACTGCAAAGCGAGACCCTGTCTCAAAAACAAACAAACAAACAAATAAATGTTTAAATGAAATAAAGTGATAACAGTGGTTAATGTAGAATGAGTGTGACTGGGGTCATTTTTATTTCCTTCCCTGTAGTTTCCAACAGTACACAAAAAAAGCAGTTAATATTTTAGCCAGTAAAAAATTCAAAACTATATTTAAATTTTTGCAACTGACTGATATTTTCTCCGGCTAAATACAGAACTTCAATGCATCTGCGTGAGTCAGTCTTTGATAGGATTCCAAGGTCGGCTAAAGTAAGCAGAATCTTACAAAAATTAAATCCAACCCTACATGTAATATAGGAACAGACATTTCCTATTTAAGATCTCGGCAAATGAGTTTTTAATATCAGCAAAACATCCTCCTCTGCTAGAAAAAGTCGCCCTAAACTAAAAACAGAAGTTGTCTCATGCCATGAGGGTGAAAGTAGATTTGACTGTTATTTCGCACATACCAATTTTATTATAGTCCTGCATCCTGTTTTCTTGTGTGTACTTCTCCTCTGGAACAAAAAGAATACCCTTTGTTCTCAGAAAAACTTTGACTTCTTAGTGAAAATCCTACAGCATTCATAAGTGCATATTTTTTGATTGCAGAATAGGAACTGACCTAGGGAAAAATTAAACTATGATACTTTTCCAACTGAAAAATAAATTAGTTAACTAAAGTAACAACTGTAGAGTTTCTCTTTTGGTGATGGAAATATTCCCAAATTAGGCAGTGGTCATCATTACACAACCCTATCAACAAGCCAGAGGCCACGGAGCTGTAGACTGTAAAGTGGAAATGCTATTGGACATGAGTTATGTCGTCAAAAGAGAGAAGACACTGAAGAAATGGCGTCAGACTCAGGGCTGAGCCCTGGCCTGTCCCTCAAGGTCTCGGTGCCTTCTTTCGGACCAAAGGCCGAGGACAGGGCCAGGCCAGGACTCGAGACAGTTGGCAGAGTGCACCGTGACCTAGGGCCTCTCTCAGGCCGGGCTCCTCCTAATCAGACTGGCCAAGCAAGTGGGCATCTCTGCCCTACTGAGGACGCTCCCAGAGAAGGGCAGGCAGGAAATGGCCTCCGTTGCCCGGAGTCGGAGACAAGCAAATGCGGTCATCTTCGGTTCAGACACCCCGCCTCCCCACCCTCGCAGCCCACGCTGGTGCCCTTATCCCCGGCACGCGGAGGACAGCCAGCGTGGGCACGGCTCGTGATCTTGCAGGTCGGTGTCTGCAGAAGGCCCTTCTGACTCAGGCTGGCCGGCTTGGCCTGGACTGGAGCCATGGGGCACTGGGCCATGTCCCCTCTTTATCCTGGTCCACACCACACAGCAGGCGAGCAAAAACACTTGCTCCGCACGCTCAGAGTCAGCAGGGAAGCAGCGTCCACCTCGTGAAGGGAGAAAACGGCCTCACACAGCCAGACTGGGGACAACCGACACCCATCAGAGCAACAGAAATGCTAAAATTGTAAACGCAAAGAAACGAGCATCGGAAGAGTCTTAATTCACAGATAATGCTGCCGAGGACAAGGAATTTCGTTCTCCGCCAATTAGGTTTGCAACCAGAATCACAGAGAGAATGACATCCGGGAAGGGAGGTCCCACGGTCATGGTGTCGTGACTTCAGTCATGCGTTCTTGACACTTGAAGTGTTTTCACAAGAGGAAACCTCGCCCGTAGAGACTGAAGGGTATGGGTAGTGCTGTCACCACGTCCCCACCTCTGAGAGCTGCAGTGTTCGAGGAAGAGGCCTGGCTCCACCCGGGGCAGGGCCCGCTCTCCATGAGAATGACTGAGAGTGACAGGGGGAGACTCGGCGGCCGAGACCCCTCAGTGGCTCTGAGCCGAGGCAAGAGGCCGGGTCTGCAGTTCTCAAGACACGACTCTGCTCACAAGCTGAGTTCTCCCCTCTCGAGATACAGGTCTAGTCACATCATGTGTTGCTTCAGGTCCATGTCAGGTGGGCTTAACTGTATAAGGTGAGCGTGATGATTTCAAGAAAATGAAGTAGTCATCTCAAAACATGGCAAATTGGGCAGGAGATTCCAAATATCATGGCATCTCAGGGTCATTTAGTAAACTTGCTAAAAGTGCTACTTCTTGAGCTCCGTCCTCAGGTGTTGTGAGTTTGTGGTTTAGAGCAGAAACCTATAGCTTTGCAAGCTTCCGGTCTGTCTGGGTGAGTTTGGTTTTCCTGTGCGAGGAGCCGAGTATCTGTCTGCTTCCTCTGGCTTCTGCGGGCTGCTGATACACAAGGCTGGCTCAGGGTGCACTGAAGCAGATCCCATAGTCTAGGTCATCCGATACAGAAACCGAGAGGTAGGCAGGTTTATAAAGATGAACACATTCCTCCCTTCTTTACCAGATTCTTTACTTCAGTCTTTTGTCTGGTGTCGAGCACTCATTGAAACCTAGTGCTTTTGTGTGTCCGTTTCTCGCATATAAAATGCGAGACCCACCGTTGTGAGAAGGAAGTGAGAGGAAGTGTACTTCTGGCTAATGCCACGCAGGACCCAGAACCTGAAGTCGCCATCAAGAAAGGGAGGGCACATTGCAGGTCAAGGCCACCACACCGCTGTTGCTGCCACCAACACCTGTGATCACTCTAAAGTTCCTTTAATTCACCCTTCCTGCCTCGGGACCTTTGTATATGTTAGTCTACGAATTTTTCTTGTTTTTTTTTCTTCTAAATTTCACCTGTTTAATTCCTGGATGTTCTGCAGTCACATTCTGATTCACTAACGTCTCATGCCCAGAAAGGACAGCCTTTACCCCCTGGAATTAGGGTTCTTGCCTGTTCTTTCTGAAACAATGTTGTGTTATGTTTGTAACCTACGTATTAGTCACTTCCCCGTTGCTGGGAACATCCAACAGGCACAGTGTAAGGAGGAGAGGTGTTGGCTCACAGTTTCCAGTGGTTTAGTCAGTGGTTGGCTGGCTCCAAAGTAGAAACAGCATGTCTGGAGAGCCTGGCGGAGGAAAGCTGCGGACCTCCCGGGAGCCAGAAGCAGCAGAGAAGGGAGGAGCCAGGGACAAAAGCACACCCACCCAGATCACACCCAGGGGGCTGGCTGCAAGCAGGCCCCACCTCATAACACGTTCACCCACGAACTCTAGAAGGGATGACCCCACGGATGCACACAGCACCCCTATCCTTCACTTTAAAACAGGGACATTGGGGAACACTTTATACCTAAATGATGATAACCTATTTTATATGTATACATCGTGCTATTTATTTCCATAAAATACATGTAATTATTTGTTGTATCTATCCTTCAGTTCACATAACATGTATCTAGGACTTGGTTCTACATCAACATGATATAGTCAGTTGTCCAGTGTTATAATGCAAATCTATAATTTCTGGTCAGTCTCCTGTTTATGGAATCAAGATTTTCTCATTCCGTTTCTATTAAAATTGGGCCACAAAAAATCCATACAAATGTTGTATGTTGATGAAAACAAAATAAATGAAGCTACGGAATGAAAGCAGAGAACATCTTGAAAGATTCTATAGCGGAGATAAAGTTGTCAGAAGAAGGAGGACATTGTTGTTACTGTAGAGCTAGACACACAGTGAGGACGGGGACACAGCAGCTCTTGCTGCAGGCTACACACATCCTCTCTAATGGCTTCCGCTTCTCAGAATCTGTGGGCTCCGAAAAGCAGAACAAGAACACTACAGGGTTTACGTAAAGTAACTGCAAACTACCACTAAGAAAAGAAAGAGAATTGGAAAGACAGATTATACACCCTTGTTAATAGCAGCTCAGTTCGTGATAGCTCAATCTTGGAAACAACCCAAATGTCCATCAACTGGAGAGTGGATAAAGAAGATGTGGGGTTTTTTAATAAAATGGAGTATTACTCTGTCATAAAAATGACAAGATTGATCCATTTAGGTGCAAATGGAGACACCTGGAGGATATACTAATAAGTGAAATCAACAGATGACAGATAGACAATTTCCGGATCTTCTCTTTGGCATGAACACCTGTAGATGCAAATGAGCTCTAGAAAGTAGGACAGCTTTTACAGAGTGGGAAATTTCCATAGGAAACTTGGTGTGGGAATGTGATGAGGGGAAGGAATAAATATGATAGAGAAAGAAAATAAAAGTGCATGTATAAAGGGGGTGAGGAGGTGTGGGTAGGTAGGGATATGGGTAAAAATGAGAATTAACTTGTGTCATATACTGATACAAATTCCCCAATGTTATACGTGATTTTGAGATATATATAAATTGTACCAATAAAGAATTCAATTTAAAAAAAAGAAAAGAGAAGACTTGAATGAAGAAAGAGTGCCCGTACAGGATCAGAAAGGACTTCTTAACAGAAAGGACACATGTCTCCCTCTCTTGGAGGGTGTCTAAAGTGTTGTAACTGATGTGGAGAGGAGACAACAGGTAGCTCGTTACTCCTCACTCTTTCTCAGAGAAGCATCTCTTAGAAATCTTTTAAAACACAAGAGGATACATACTTCCTAGGGCCCCTCCCTCATAAAATCTGCATGGCCACAGGCATGGTGGACACCTTCTTAAGCGGGGAAGTTGCCTCTATTCCTCCCCCGGAGGTAGCCAGCAACAGCAACAGAACATGTTCTCTTCCTCTGATGCCCCTTCATCCCAACTGAAAACTTATGCTCAAACACAAATTCTGGCAGAAGTTGTCTCCATTCGGCCGGAACAGGAAACAAAAGTCACATCTGATGGTTCAAGGTTCTGCTCACAGGGCACGGGCAGGACCGAGGCAACTGAAAAGGGTCTCCAGACGTCCCATGAAAAGCTCTGCGGGAGACTCGCGGGCTTGGCCTGGGCTCCAGCTCTGCTCCCTCCTCTTCTCGGCTCCTGAGCCTGAGCAGTGACTGCGTCCTGCAGGTCAATCTACTAAATGCCGTTGGGGGATTATATTCCTGTATCTATATCTACTCTAATAATTATATTCTATGAATTCAATTCCTCTAGAGAATCCTAACTAGGGCAGATTTATTGAAGATACACATTCAGTTCTGTATACCAAAGTCACTTAAGTCCCTTCTGTTCTGTTATCAATTTGAAATACAATTCTATTGATTTCAATTTGCTTTACAACTCATTAATACGTATATGATCCAAAAGTCAAAACAACATAACAAGGAACACACTGAAGTATCTAAGGAACTGTTGTTGGTTTCTTGTGCATTTTATTTACAAATCTATACTGAAGAAATATCTCTTGTCTTGCAACTTAGCACACTTGATAAATTTTTCACATACTGTGTATTGGAAATCCACCGTTGCAAGTTACGCTTTTTATAATTACACATAAGGTTGTGCTGTTTATTGTTTGTAGACTGTTTTTGATCTTATTGTATATGATTAATATATATATACTGTATATGTCTATACCATTAATTCAGACTCTTGCAGTAACTAGTTATTTTTATTAACCTGTTTACAGCATCAAATATGTTCCCTGCATGTAGGCAGTTGGTATATGTACATAAAACACTTTAATTCTTCTTTTACCCCTTTCCTTTCTGCTCCCTCTCCTCACCTTTTGATCTCTTTCCCCTTGGAGAAAGATCTGTCTCAATAATTCCTATCATTTTTTTACTTTGCTCCTTGTTTATACTTTGGGTTCTCATATGAGTGAAACCATCTTGAGACCTTGACGTTAAGTGAAATAAATTAGACACACAAGTTTAAGTAAAATACATGTTAAAAGGATGAAACTGGAGTGACGTACTTCAGCTCTGACCTTGCACGTCTGCTGGCGGCACGTGGCATTGGTCAGCTGTCCCTACTTCGGGGACACATCCTTTTCACATTCTCGTGGGCCCCACGTCCTGTCACTCAGTTCTCAGGTTCCTCTGCATTTCCGCATCCTTTCGCCTTCTCGCAAATATCGGTATTCCTTGGGTGCTTCCAGACATCTCAAGCACATATCTTCCCTGGGCTCCATTTCCATCTGCGTGTTAAGGCACCTCAGTTGTATGAGAGAGCAGTGCAAGGTGAGTCCATGACTAACCCAATTTCTTAGGGATTTATGAGCAACTATGCTGTCTTTGGCAGGATCTCTCTTCTTCCTGCCCACAGCCACTGTCCGTTCAGCCCTGGGTCCCCCTCCTTCAGTCTCTGGGGTTAGAAATGTCACCAACCCAATGGCCAAGGCACCGCCTCCTCTTTCCCCACCTGCAGGTCAGTGGATCCCCAGCTCTCTGAGTTTTCTCTGGGACCCACCATACTGGTCCTGCCCCTCTCTCTGTCCTGCCACCTCCCGGGCCAGGGGAAACTCATCTCCTGTATGGGCTGACCCGACACTTCCTGCTTCCATTCCTTCCTCTCTGACTCACTCTCTACACTGAATTCAGAATGATCATTTGAAAGCGTAAATCGAATTGCAACCCTTTTCTGTTTTAAAGTGTTTTTGAATGAAATCCAAACTTTACCTACTTATATTCCACAGTAACTTGCCTGTTTAGAAGCCTTGCCCACCCTAGTCCTTCCCTAGTTCCTTCTACTAAGTGCAGCTTTGCTAAACTTTTCTTCATTTCTAGAATTCCAAATATTCCTTAGTGCCTTTATATTTTTGAAAGCTGCTTCTACTATCTAGAATGTGTTTTCCTCTTCTTCTCAAGCACTCTGCTCATACTTACTCTTTCACCTTATCTCACTTATTTGAAAGAGGCTTAGGAATAACAGCCCTGTGAATATATAGTATGTTTCCAAGCACCAAGTACATGGTCTCACATGAGGTTAGTTTATCAATAAATGTTATTATTAATATCACTTACGTAGTCCATAGACAGCAAGGTAATCTCTAAAGTGAGTTCATCCCAAGGATGTATTTGATTTAATTCATATCCTCATTCTTTTGTACTTGAAGCTAAAAGTAGGTGATTTTCTAATGTAAAGAAGAGTGGGAGGTGTTTTATTCCAAATGATACAGTTGGATTCCAGGCCACTGCAAAGAGCTGTCCCTTCTTAATTAATGCTGTGCATTGTGTTTTTACCATATATTAATATTTTCAAACTGCTTAAAAACAAGGATGATGTATCAACCTTGAAACATTTATACCAACGAGCTCCAAAATAGGACAAATCTTTTTATTTTACTTGAGGCAGTGGAGAATGATTTTATTACACAGGTTGGTGTGCAGCCCTGTCACTGTAGGAACAGTCATTGTCAGGTGGAGATTATAGCAGGTATTATGTCATAGATACAGAGGAAATGTGTTTTTGCATAGTGTGAGTGATAATTAACAGTTGATAAAGAGCATCAGGTGTGTTGGGAACATGAAATAAATAGATTTATGTTGGAAAGGAAGAGAGTAAATTCAAGCCACATATTGCTAGGGAGAAAAATGACTGCTATGTGGTTATTACGTAGCAGAGGCCAAGTTTCAGCCAAAGCTCTGAGATAAAAGTTTTGAATAATCAAAAATTAAAATTTTAAGTTTACTTTCTTTTATGCTCTTTATCCATAGGTCTAGAAGTTCTTATGAAAACAAAAAAGATAAAACTTTCACCATTCCATGACAAATTGGTGACAGAGGAGAGAGATAAGAGTCATGGAAACTGGGAAGAGACCTGTAGACACCAGTCAGTGGCTCCTGGGAGAGGATCTCAAGACACTGAGACATCCCATGATCTCCCAGAGACAGAGGCATTTCTCATCTGCCAGTCATTCTGGTGCCAGCCCTCCTCTTGACAGCCAAGATTACGGATCACCATTCATATAATTAATCACCCCCTTTCTTGCTTCTGCCTGCTCTGGGGAATTAGGGTCGCCATGAATTTCTGCCTCTGCTCACCCAATGGAAAGACAGGAAACTGCTAAACCCCACCCGAAGTGCAAAACAAGAGCCCAGCAGTGCCAGGGAGCTGTCCCTTCAGACCCAGGGTGTCTCGCAGGGGTCCCAGGTAACCCAGACAACATGTTCTTCCAGAGATCAAGACTGAGAAGCCAAAGTGAAGTACAAGTTAAAACCAGATGGGGTACACCACCGGAAAACGGGCTCAGAAGACAAAGCTACACGTGTGAGGCCACTGGGTTTGGTGTGGCACATGGGACGCTCTGGCTGTGGAGGGTACAAGGACTGCTCTGAGTACTGGATCAAGTTGAACAAGAGTCTGATGGATCATGGACAACTATAGGTAGATGGACAGACAGCTAGCTAGACAGATAGATGTACTCATAGATAGATACACATAAACATGTAGGATGAGACTTTTGAATCTTTGCATTACAAGGGACCTTAGGCTGTCCACCTGATAGGAAAATTAAAAGCCATATCTCTGAATTCTTCAGCACATAGAACACTAACCCCAAAATCCCTTTCCTTATTTCCCCTTCTTCTCCAAGAGCACGTTTTCAAGTCATAAAAAGCACATGCTTCTAACAGAGTTGAGCCCAGAAGAAGGGTAACAAAATGACTCACTCAGGCAGTGGCATTTTCCGTGAGCTTCCATTCACTGATCACTTGTAGTCTTTCTGGAGAATTCTTGTACATACAGATACATTTGAATCATCTCTTCTTTTCCTCTCCTTGGAAAGAACTAAGCTCATTTTGCAAAGATTAGGAAGTCACACTCAGGTAAAAGAGAAGCAAGCCTCACCTCCAAGCATCACATGGTCATAACGGAACTGCCAGAGACAGGGAACAGGCTCCCGCCGGGAAGTGACCTCGCAGGGCTCCTCTGAGACGGAGATGACAGGATCACCAACCACTAACACCTCCACTTCCTTCCATCCATTAAGCTCAGGAGTAGTTTTCTATTCATGAGGAAATACTGAAATACAGAACCAAGTGTTAGACATGTATTCCTAAGATTTGTGAGCGAAAGCAAAAAGTTGAATAAATAGTTATGCCAACTATGGCACAGTTTCACCAAACCTTTGATAATACTTTAAAATTATCACTTAATATGAATTTAAAAGTGTAGGATTCTGAGTTATACAGTAGGTGACATGATTTAGGTTTTCAGCTAGCGAAAACACTAAAATAAAATCCAAGGAAAGGTTAAAAGTGAGTGTGGAATGCAATTATGCTTTTGCGTATTTGTGTGAAGTTTTCTCTAATGAGCCTGTTTCATTTTTTTGAAGTCATAACATATTTGCTTTAAGGAAAACCGAGGCATCCTACTAGATTCATTTCTTTTAGACTTCAGGGTTTTCTTAAAGTTACAATCAATCCCTTATCTGTTCTTTTCCAAGGCATAGTAATTGTTGGGTTTCATCACAAGTCCTATCTAGGAATTTTTTCATTGTACTGGTTACTCTTCTCTGAAACGCCTTCTAGTGCCTTCTATGCAGAGAAAATCCTGAGGTATCGGAGAACTTACAGAATGCTGACGTGGGACAATTCCTTGAAATATTTTAGGTTAACAGACATTTTTGAAGTGGTGAATGAAGAAAAGGAGACCAAGAGAAATGAGGACTCTCTCCCTTATTCAAAGAGCCGGTCGGTGCAATGACCAGCTTTGAAATCTGCAGTCATATTTACACAGTCTGCTGTGGAGTCAGCTCCCCCAGCTCTCTTTCTCTTTGATCTGGGCCCACTCTGGGTCTGGTTCTCACAGTTCATTCATTTGTTAAACAGGAATGAAAATACGCACGCAGCCCACCACTTCTCAACAGGCAGAAATGAGCAACGTTTTCCTTCCTTTCTTTCCAGCCATTCTCCTGCTTCCCTTGCTGCTGAGTGGAGAGAAAGGAGCGGGGATAAGGGTTAGCAGAACACGCAGGCTACTCGGGAAGGAACCACTTGTGATGGTCCTGAAACGTGCTCTTAGACCCAGGATTCCAAATAGGGTGTGTTAATGTTTAGAACCTATTTAAAGAATGAGAGTCTATCTTGCCTGAGAAAAAATGGCTATCCTCAAGACATCATATGATAACAAATGCTGCAAGGTTGTGGAGAAAAAGGAGCCCCACTACACTATTTGTGGAAATGCAAATTAGAACAACCACTATGGAAATCAGTAGAGAGACTCCTCAAAAACTGAAACTCAAATGTCATTTGACCCACTGTTCCCCTTCTAGATACCTTCCTGACGGAGCTGAAGACCTCAGAGTGGCCCATGCATGTCCATGTTTACAGCAGCAAAATTCATTATAGCTAAATCTGGGGCATAGCCTTTATATCTATTAACAAATGAGTGGATAAAGAAAATGTGGTATTAGCACATAACTTAATACTGCTCTGCCATAAAAAAGGATAAACTTGCATCATTTGTAGGAAAATGGATGCACCATGAAACCAAAATGTTAAGTAAAAATCAATCAGATACACCAGCTTAAATGTCTCAGGGTTTCTCTCATAGGACAAAGCCAAAGTATAAATAAATAAATAGCAAAATAAAAGATAGAGAATAGGAAATAGAGAGGTAGAGATTTCTCAGGTGGGAAAGGGATCCAGAGGTGGAAGGAAGGGTGTGGGAAGGACGGAAAGCGGGTGAGAGAGGAAGTGAGATGTGTCAGGAGCACCTACCAGCCCCACACCGGAGATGCCAGCATGATGTGCTGCAAACACACTAACAGAAGAAAGAAAATAAGGTAGAAAACTCCTGAGAGCAAAAAAAAGGCCGATCTTGTCTGCCAAGCCTCGCTCCTGCCCGTTCCTCTCCTCCTCCTCCTCATCCCCGGTCCTTGTGGACGGACAGTCCCCCAGAGAGGCCTCGCTGCCGATGTGACAGCTGCCAAACACTTGCCACTGGGGCTCCGAAGGCGTGGCTGCTGGAGCCCGGTGTCCCCCGCAGAAAGGGGGGGACAGGCGAGGCAGAGCCTCGTGTCCACCGGGCCAGTCGTCTCCCCCGAGCTCTCTAGCTCGCTGAAGAATACCTAAATCAGAATGCTTATGTCGGAATAGAAGGCTTCGAAAAGTACTTCTCCGTGTTTTGTGACTTTATCTTTTGCAGCGTTATAGCTCCAAAGTGCCCTTTATTATACACAAGATTGTCTCTGAGAGCTGTTGAAAACAAAGTTAAGGCAAAATGACAAAGAAGGATTAAAAATAAAAGAATGGCCTGAAGTCCATGGGTAAAATCAAACTTAAAGATGGCTCAGTGACATTTATGCCACATAAAACGGATGCTGTGATGGTGCCCAATGAGGAGAGGATTAAGAACAAATATCTAAAACAGAAAAAAATAACCGGAAGGTATAAAGGAAAAGTTCTACCTGACAGATAAATCTGATAAAGGCGAAACCACTTCTACTTACAGATGTAACTATAAGCTAAGCAAAAATATGGCTTTCACTTGTAAAACTGCTGTTTGGGCAGGTCAGATAGAGTTTAACATTTGGCAATTTGAATTTGTTTGGCACAATAAATTAATACATAAGATGTGTCTTATACCTCTGAAAGAGTTGAGTGCTTCCATGCCCATTATACAGGAGGTCATCAAAAGATATGGTGCATGTTTCCATTTTTTAAATTATTACAGTACTAGACACATTGTTGCAATTCTCCTGTACATACTCCTCCTCCTCACTTCGAGTCCACTTACCCCACTACTCTTGTACTTTCTAAAGCGGTGCTGGGAGTCCACTCTCTTCGAGGTTAGCTGTATGTGACGTGATCAACAACACAGTCAATGCTGTTGCCAAGTACCATGCAGCACTAAGGCACGCTCATAACAAATAACAAAAAATAAAGTAATTCTCTGTTATAGATGAATGTCTACTGAAAATAGTCAATAAATGTCCATATAAATTACTCTGTATCCTCGTCTACCTTAATCACAGGATCTGTCACTGGGTAATTTCTGGCTCTTCCCCAAGGTCAAAATTACCTTGAAGGGTCAAATGTTTTTGAGTCAGGACATCCAAGCAGCCAAGACAGTGCAACTAAAGACACTTACGAAGGAAGCCTTCTGGAACTGCTGCGGAAGGTCGCAAGACTATTGGGATAAGTGAAGGAAGAAACTGAAGGTGTGAGTTCCAAAATTTATAGCAGGTATTGTGAAATAGGAAGAAAATGTTCAAAAGGAAGAGGGAACAGAAGGGAAAGAAAAAGTTTGATGGCAAAAAAGGCAACAAAGCTTCTGTGTATAGAGGTGGAGGGTTGTAGGGAGGGCAGGGTAATGGGAAAAAATGAGAATCAAGGGCCGGAGGGTTAGCTCAGTGGTTCCGGCGCCTGCCTCGCAAGTGTAAGGACCTGAGTTCGATCCCCGGTTACCATATATAATGCTGGGCGTGGTGGCTCACGCCTATCATCCCAGCACTCGGGAGGCAGAGACGGGAGGATTGCTGAGTTCGCGGCGGCTTGCCTGGGCACCATAGTGAGCTCAGGGCCAGCCTGAACTACAAAGCAAGACCCTGTCTCCAAAAAGCAAAAAAAAAAAAAAAAATGAGAATCAAAATGTGTCATGTACTGGTAAAAACTCTCAAAGTTAAATGTGATCATAATGTAGATATAAAATGTACCAATAAAGTCAATTAAAAATAAATACATAAGTAAATTTTTTAAAAAACAAAAAGTATTTTGAGAGGGATTAGTAGCAATGCATCTTTTGCGGTAATAGATACTTTTTTTAAAAAAAAATTAACCATTCACCGTATTTTTTCATCACACTGTGTAGCTTGAAACTCCCCAAAGGAAAAACCCTTTAGGCATAAAGCTCCCTCAGTGCCCTAAGTAACTAGTAAAGTGCAGTCGGGCTTAGACTATAGATCTTTGGGGAGCAGGGGCCCCCAAAGGTGAGGACAGGGATATCTGGGATCTGGTCCCCACTGGGGTCTCCTTTCCTCAACATCGGCTTCCTTATTTGCAAGTCAGAGGTACAGGTGAGTCAGCCCATCTGAGGCCCCTAGATCGATCAGGGTGATGCATAAGAAATGCAACAAATACTAGCAAGCGTTGCGGTTTGAGTATTTTGTACGCGCGTGTCCAACTCCAGAAAAGCTACGCCCGCAGACACAGGAAGACGCCGTGCGGTTGTCTGTGCTAACGCGTTCTCGCCCCTGAACAAACGCGTGCAGGGCGAGGGAGAGAATTCAAGGGTCGAATGCGCAAAGCGGCCGGGCCTCAGCGCACGCGGCCTTGGCCTACCCCCGGCCGGAGCGTCCCCGGGCGGAGCGCGGTCGCCTCCCTGCACTGTGGAGATGACCCAAAACTAACCTGCGGCTCCAGGGCTCGGGCTGACAGCTTCATCTCTACAGAGGTTATTACTGTAGTTTGTCAAACCCGCGGCTCTCTCCTGCTCTCAGTCCAGGCCGAGGGAGCGTTCTGCTGGGCCGAAGCGCTGCTCATCGATGGAAATGCAATTTGCTTGCACAAGTTAAGACGCAGTAAACTTCTCTCCCTCTCGGTTAACTGCCGCTTTCACGATCATAAAATGAGCCTAATGTTTAAACGTTAGAAAGCTCTTAAACTTTAATCATCGCAGATTAAGTCTTCCGTGAGGCCTGAGCTGCCCAGCAGGCAACGGGTTACGGATCGATTGGCCGCAGCCCCTAGGGGCCCGGGCCGGCTCGAGAGTCCTCGCCCGGCTCTGCGAGGCTCCGCACGGCCAAGAAAGCGAGGCGTTTCCTCTTCCAGGGCAGGTGCACGCGGGAGGGGCGAGCCCCGGGAGAGCAGCCGGGCCAGGGGCACCACAAGCCGGGGGCCCGGAAGCTCCGCCCGCGGTGGCCGAGGGGCCCCGGGCCCCTCAGTCGTGTCAGGAAGCCCCCCGCGGCCTCACGCGCAGCGCTGCGAACCCCGGCTGGGCACGGTCCTCCGCGCGGGTGATCGGCCAGCGCTCGAGGCACGGAGGCGGGTTTTCTTTGTGTCTGTGAATGAGGCCGGGGACGCCGGCGACCGAGGGGAAGGGATAACTGCCCGCTGTCGTCCATTCAACCTGGAACAGAGCCAGTTATGAAGAAAAGAATCCGGTCCCGGCTCCCAGCAGGACGCTGCCACCGGGACTGGCACCGCAGGGCCAGAGGCGAGCTGCGCAGGCGCCAGCCAGACGCCCCGTGGTGCCCCTGACAGCCCGCTGGGCCCCGCGTCCTGTGCTCCGGCTCTGGAGACCCGTGAGGGGCACAGGGCCTGGGCCCCAAGGCGCCGCCTCGCCGCAGCTGTGCCGCGGACCAGCTTTTCTCTGCACTCACTGTCCTCGCTGTAGATGCCTCGGTGCCTGGGGAGGGGGCGCAGACTCTAGGAGCCTGGGGCCGGCAGTCCCGGGGGTCTGGACGGAGCTCACGTCAGAGCCCGGGTCCGGTCTGTCCTCTGTTTAGCGTTAAACCCTCTCCTCGGCAAACCTCCCGTGGGTCAAGGTGGAGAAGCTCGGTCCCTTGAGGTCAGCGTCCACGCCGGAGATGACTTCTCCGCGGTGCCACGCGGGGAGACCACAGCGGCCAGCTCAGCCAGAGGTGGGGAGGGGGCTGGGCCCCAGACTCGGCTAGCTGGGTGGCAGGCCCAGGCCGGGAGCTTATTACAGAGGCCCACGGGAGACGCAGGGTTCCATTTCCGCACTTAGGGCCACGGCACAGCGCACACCAGACGGGTCTGTCACCGCTCCTGAGCTGCAGCCTGAGCCGGGGACCCACTTAAAGTAGAGGACTGGGATCTCATCCGGCTCCCCCACCCCTTGGCAGGTACCCAAAGAAATTAAAGTTGGCATCATACGGGGGGGCACCGTATGCCCTGCTTTATGCCAGCACAACCCACAACAGCTGCAATGCGGAACCAGCCTGGAAACCCGTCCACAGGTAAGTAGACGAAGAAAATGTGGCCCACACGGTGGAGGTCCCCTCGGCCAGAGCGAGGGACAGAAGCCTGCTGCTTGCAGGAAACGGACAGATCTGGAGACTTTCATGGTGAACATCGTAAACCAGACTGACGGAGACAAACACTCAGAATTCTCCCTAATACAAGGAATCTGAGAAGTGGAAGGGAGACTATGACTGGATAAGAGAAAGGGAATAAGAGACAAAGGGGGAAAGTAAGGCTGAGCGACAGAGGCAACAGCCAGGAGGGAGCTCTGTTATGCTCATTTAAACCCCTGAAGTGTGAAATCAGGGTGATGGCCGACTCGGGGTGAACGTGTGTAAGGATCCAGGGGAAGGGAACATAACTAGGACCTCTGGATTTAGGTTCTAGTCTCCTGTGAGTCCGCGGCGCACAGGGAAATAATATATAGCTTAGAGAAACTGAGTCTGGGCCTGATCCAGGCTACTCTGGGTAGCAAAAGACCCCAGGCCCCAGCCTCCCTCACTTTTATTCAGCACCTCTCCAGTAACAAAAATGTAGCAAAGACTCAGAAGGCGGGGTGAACACCGGCAACGGAGCAGTTCCACCTTGAAGCATCACAGCATGTGGGACACCAGAGTTCTTGTTATCCAGGGTGAAGGTGAGCTGAGTGCAAAGTCATAGGCAGCCAGGAAGGGCGTTCCAATGACTTCTCCCAAACAGGATTCTTTTGCAACATAGTTAAGTCCGCAGTCTGCAGGAAGGCCTGGTCAGTTTTGACCTTCCTATTATTCCTCCCAAACAGGATTGTTTCCAGCAAACGTGGTCACGTATATTATATGCAGCATGAATCTGCCCACGTGAAGCCCACGTGCCTGTATGAGCAGTAAGAGAGCGTGGAAGGTGCGACCGGGGTACTCTGGGCGCCCACCGGAGACCCCAGGGGCCCAAAGCCGCGGAGCTGGGGGGTTGTTTCAGAGCGCAGACAGGGACAGCTGCAGGGGAAGGAGAGGGGGCAGCAGCGGAGACGCAGAGACAGGGACCCTCACGCGGCTGACCAGACTCCCTCAGACTGCCGTGAACAAAGGCAAGCCGTCAGAATTGATACGAAATACCAGCCATAAAATAAGACCCTGATTTAGAAAACACTGAACTAGGGTGAAGAGAATCCTGCGTCTCTTGAGAGTCGAGCAGATCGCGTCAGTGAATAAAAACCTAGCTCATCACTCTTTTCTTTTTCCTGAAGACAAAATAGTGAGAAGCTTTCAGGGGCATGAAGAAACCCCTCGAATTTGCTATCACTTTACCCTCCAACAATCTCAAAATGAGGGAGGTGTTTTCTCCACTGAAACATGAGAAATTGTGCTTCAGGAACCCAATAAGTGTGAAACGATTCAAAGTTCTGTCACAGCTGTCAATAAAGAGGCCCAGGGCGAAATTCCTCGCAGGCTCAGCGCTGTGGAACTGAGCGTTTTGCAAGGCAGAATGGGGGGATTTTTTTTTTCCACAATCCATGCTGTCACATGTTGTAAAGATAAACACTTCTGTTTAAAAAATGACATCAATTACAGTAATTACAAAAGTAAAATTATAGTCATTTTTCCTGCCTCCTAATGTGTGGCCATGTGATGGGCTGTTTGCTGTGACGGTTCTAGGGGAAGGGGCCGGGTGGCCAGTGAGAGGACAGCAAGCTCAGGGCCCGGCCTCCTGCTCCCGGGCCGCCCGGCATTGCTCCCGCCTGAGTCCGCAGCTGCTTTCGCTGCCTGCGCGGTTCACCACCCCAAGCGAGCCCAGGGAGGCGGCCGCACCGGGAGCCTCCCTCTTCCCTCTTCCCTCTTCCCCACCCTCCCGGGGAGCAGACGCTTAGAGCGCTTCCTCCCGGCTCAGAGTCTCTCCCAGACGCAGTCTGAGATCCAGCCGCCCCCGGGCTCCGGGTCCCCTTCCAGCTCCGCACAGCTCGGCGCTGAACAGGCGGCCGGAGCAGCATCCTGTCTCCGCGGCTTCCCTCTCCTTCCTCCTGTTCGCTGCCGCCCGTCGCCTCCGGCTCCGACGAGGAGGTGGTGGATCCTGAGCTCTTCTCTTACTAACCTGAACTGAGGCTTTACCCCCATCCAGCCCTGCCGCACGGAACCCGCGTTACCTTTGCGTGTCCTCTGTGTGATTTTAATCTGTATATCCTATGTAGGTTTAGGGCCCAAGACTTTGTCACTGTTTTATTCAGCCAGTATTTATTTAAATTTAACTGCTTAGGCTCTTCTCAGTTCCTCTTTTCTTTCTCCGTTTCTTAGAGGACTGTTTTATCTTTTGCCTGAGGAAACCCATTTAGAATGGTTTTTTAGTAAAGGTCTGCTAGTGACCAGCTGTTTTTATTTATCTGAAACTTTATTTCACATTCAGGGTTTTTAAAAAATGAGATGTTACTATTTTGGTCAAGCTCAAATGTCCTCCTGTCCCAGCGCAGGCTACTGTGCCCAACTGCCACATTCACTTTTAAAAGGCATTTTTAAAGGCCTTTTTTTTTTTTTTGAGACAGGGTCTTGCTTTGTAGTTTTCCTTCAGTACTATAAAGGCATCATCTACCAACGGCTGACCTTTCTATGGAGAAGTCAGCCCTCTACCATAGCTTTGCTCCTTGGAAAATGTTTTATTTTCCCTTCTAGACATTCTCAAGAATTTTCTCTTTCCCTTTATTTTTGCAAGTTCATCTTGACATTATTCACATGGAAATTCTCAGAGTTTCTTGATGATGGAACCCCACATCTTTAATCTCTCACTTTCTCTAGAAATACTCCCACACACCTCTCAATTTCTCTTCTCTTTCCAGGACAATTGTGTATTTATTAAGGCTTCTCTGCATAATTTTACATTTCTTTATTTATGTATATTCAACTTCTTGCCTTACTGTATTTTAGCCTTTATATTTTCTGCTTCCTTATTTTGGTTCATTATTTATTTTGATGGGTTGAATTTGTTATTGAACTCTGTTTGTGGTTTTTTTGTTTTTGTTTTTGTTTTGAGACAGGGTCTTGCTTTGTAGTTCAGGCTGGCCCTGAGCTCACTATATAGCCCAGGCAAGCCTTGAACACAGCAATCCTCCTGTCTCTGCCTCCCGAGTGCTGGGATGACAGGCGTGAGCCACCACGCCCAGCATTGTGGTGTGTGGTACTGATTGCTAGTGAGCGTGAGTCACCACCCCCAGTATTACTGTGTGTGGTTACCAGTATTGAACCAGGGACCTTGTGCTTGCTAGGCAGGCACTGGATCTCCAGCCACTGTTATTGAACTCTTAATAATGAGTTTATTCTTTTACTTAGTATTCCAGTTCCAAAGTTTCCATTGCATTTTATTTTATAGACTCCAGATCTTGACAGTGTTCTCCAGCCTATCACACTAGACTGGAGTTTTAACCATAACTGAAGAGAGATGCAATCTCCCGCGGGTTCCAAGTGTCCCTGTATGAATTTGTTGGGAGTGTCAGCAAGGAAAGGTCCTCATCGCTGATTGCCTGGGCTGCTTCTCAGGATCGTGTTCACAGGCTTCGGTTCTGAGGGGCCAGCAGTGTCTCCCTCCAGGACAGAGAGCAGACTTGATTACTGCTCACTGGGAAAGAGAGCGCTCTCTGCGGTCACTTGTGGTACAAACCCCTCACATGCATCGTACTCAGTGTGAGGCACATCACACTGAACCTACAGAACCTGGAATAAAGGGACAAAGCCAATATCCGGACACCCACACTTGAGCTATGAATCATGAGCTGGAAGTCTGATGTCCTTGCCGACAGCCATAAAAAACACAGCAGACTAATTGATTATCTAGCAAATAAAGTCAAATTCCAGACCAGACATCAAATGGTTATTTTAACATACATGTGAAAACACTGTCCTCTGTGGGTCTGTTGCTATTGTCCTTTTCTTCTTGATCCTGATTTTTTGTTGTTGTTGTTCAGTGTATTTGGTCGTTTTTTATCGTAAGTCAGACATTCTCTGCTAAAACTAGTCAAGGTGGAAGAGCATGGCATCTTCCTCCAGGGAAGAGTCATCCTGTCCGCTAGGAGGTGCCCTGTGCCACCTCCGTCCAGCCAGATG
>PVIC010015018.1:0-35766 GCA_004025085.1 Thryonomys swinderianus
TAGGGCTTTCAGCTCTAACACCAGGGAAGTACTGGGCCAGCTAGGACAATGTTGTCAGCCTGTTTGAAAGACTTTGATTTCCTGTGATTGAAGTGTATTCTGTGAGGGGCAGAGTCCAGCTCATCAGTAACACCAGGAATGGGCTGTGCTTCTAAAGTTTGTGCAGATTCTGTGCCAATTTTAGCCTTGAAGTCTACCAAGGAGTTCCATCGAGGTCAGTAGAGTTGTAAAGCTTTGAAGGCTACTCGAAACAGGAGTGTCTCTCTTCCTGATGTGTAGGAAAGGAGAGATGTTGATAATGACTTCATGTAGCAGTGGGAGCAAACACAATGGCAGCGAACGTAAAGGAGCAAGAATTAGGGCCTCTTAATTTCTTGGACATCTCTAAGGTCAGGAATCTTTTTTGTTTCAAACCAGTAATTTAGTAGTCTCTTAGCTAGTCTCCTCACTTTGTCAAATGGGAGTTCAGAGTTGGGTTTCCCCTTAGAGTCAGTACAACATTGATTACTGTTCAGGGTTGAATTCCATTTTTACCACTTTCTTAACTATGTAGCTACGGGTAAGTTACTCAATTTCTCTGAACCTTGGTGTCTTCATAAGGTTGGGCTACCTGGTAGGGCCGTGATGTAGAATAAGTTAACATTTGAAAAGTACTTCTGATATTGCCTGGTACATTGTAAGCTTTATATAAAGACTTACTAAATGAATTTAGAAAAAGAATCGTGCTATTTCTTGCAAGGATTAGGAAAGAAATTTATATCCATGAATTCATAGAAAATCCATTGAATCTGTAATTAAAAGGTTGCTGATGATGTTAACACGTGCAAGAGACAAATTTCAATGAGTTAAGGAGTGAATCATGAGCCGAAGAACCTCCTTGTATATATTATACACTGAATGACTGGAAGGGAGAGGACATGGAGGGCAGGAGGCCCCAGCTGCCCAGAATTCACAGAGGCTCCTGTAGTGCTTCTCCTGCTGGGACCAAGGCATTCTCTTCTTTTCTAGTTTTCTTTTCTATTTTTTTCTATCATCCAAATAAACACAACCCCAGCTGGGCTACCTCTGGTCCAAGGCCAGGCCAGCCTGGAAGCCAGCCATGATGTCCAGGGTCCTATTCGTCTGCAGTAGCTTAAGTGTTTACAAAACAGAATGAGAACTTGTAGGTATCTCACTGACAATTACGAAAGGTTCTGATTTTAAGGTCGGAAGCATCAATATCCTATTGATTCTGGATTTGCACTGACAGCAGACCGAGTAAGAGAGGTGAGTTCCTACTGCCCAATGTCCATACAAACAGGACTGGAAGGGGTAGGGCCCTGTTCAGGAGGAGAAATCCTGGGGCAATGGGCATCAGTTGGTATTAACCTAAAGATGTGGAGTGCTCTGGGTGCGCATTTCTGCCTACCATTGAACATGTATTGTATGTGGGTACTACATGGAATGTACAGTGTATGTACTATAATGTACTATAGACAACTCTGTGTATGTACTATACACAACTTTGTGTATATGTACTATACACAACTTATGTGTTTCATTCTCATAAAAATATTTTGTATTAAGGGTAACTGAATCACAAAGAGGTTGAATAATTTGTCCATAGAGACAATGATGTACATGTACTAGGTTTGGTATTTCGTTCAAATTATTATTTTATTCACTATAAGATCCATAATTCTAACATTTGGTTTATTAGCTGGGCTGGTACATAAAGGTCCACTGGAAGGAGGCTAAATGTATATCCCTAATCCTCATTACTCTGATTATAGGAGGTTCAGGAGGACCCACAAATCTGAACTTTTAAAAGTCCCTTAGGTTGTTCAGTTCAGAGACAAGATGGAGATCTAGAGTAGGAATCTGGAGTGTTCCTAAATTCTTTTTCATCTCTCCAAGTTCGCAATGAAAAAGGAGCCATATTAATCTTTATCCATAATCACCCTTCCCCCCTCTACTTCAAAGAAAGCAAAAGGACAGGAAAAAAGAAGCAGAGACAGCCACGAAGAGGAGGAAATGGAAGCTTGAGACCTGTGCTTCCCAACATCCCTGTTGTTCTCAGATTTTAAAAACAGGTAAGATTCCGTGACAAAGATGGCAAAGATGAATGCAGGCCACGAATAAGACCAAGAAGAAGTGGAAGCTTCTCGTGGGAACCAAAAATGAGCTCTTCATTTTCCCAAGGAGTCGACCGGAAATACAGGTTCTGGTTACAGCTCCAGCTATGGGCCCCTGGGCAACTACTTACACTCTGAACTTTCCTCACTCACTGTAGAGTAAAGAGACAAGATTCGATGATCCCTGCAGTCTTTGTGCTACGGCCTTTCTGTGAAGGTGCTGGGTGTTGACCCCAAACTTCTCTGTCAGCAAGAAGGGCTGTAGCTTTTTCTTGCTCATCCTAGGAGATGGAGAAAGAGGTGTGGGCAGTAGAGGACAGAAAAACAGCCAGCTTCTTCCCCCACAGGGAGACCTTGTCTAGTGCAGCCGATCAGAGGCTGCAGGAGTGTGGGGGTGGGGCCCGGGTGATGAGGGATCAACCAGCTGGTATTTTTCTGGCGACAGAACTCTTCAGAGCTAAAGGGGAGTAATTGAACTTAATGTCCAAACACAAAACTAGTCCATAAATCCAGGTGCTGTCTATTGGAAATTTCAGAAGGGCTCTGCTTCCCTTAATCTTATCTCTGCCAGACAGTTTACTGTGTTCTTGATGTAATTAGAGTGATAAAACAATGTGGCACAAATGCTGGTTTCTATCATGGCATCACGACTGTTGACTTAAATGACAAGGTAATAATTTTATAAGAGGCTCTTTATTTTTATTTCTCTTTCCATTGTGGATAGCTGGTTTCCAGATGGGGGGTGCTATCTTTCCAGATAAGTTCACCAGACAACATATGCAAGAGCCGTTTCATTTGTTGTTATTTAGTCGAGTTCTTACATCTCCCAAGGGACAACTGAGATTATTTTACGTCGTTAAAATCATAGGACCGTCTAGGGATTTCTAGAACTTTAACACATTTCCCACAGAGCAGGCTGGTTTATACTTCCTTCAAAATTAACCCTGGAGAGAACAAAGCCGTCTTTTCCACCTGAAGTTACGGAGCTGTGTTCCCCTTGTCCTCTGTGAGAAAGACTTCATTTAACTAGACCATGTGCCCAGGAGGGAGCTGTCCAAGTAGATTTTTCAAAAGACAGACATTCCTGACCTTTGGGGTTAAACCCACATAATCTAGAAAACAGTATTCCTAGACAGTGAGGAATGGAGATTGATGACTGAAAGCAAGTTTAGTCTGAAAGCAAAAAAGGCACTCTAAGTCCAAGGACAAACTCAAACCATCTTTGGAAATGCAGAGAGCCTAAAGCTCAAGGCTGGGTCCCACTTACACTTCTCTAGGAAGAAATTCTGCCGGAATCCTACATTCCAGCAAGAACAGTCCCAGGCGCATGGTAACTGAGACTCAGAGCTGAATCTTCAGCACCTACAGGGTCAAACAGTTTCCTGACCAGGCGAAAGTTTAGTGAAGAAGTTCAAAGTTTTTATTTTTTTATTTTTTATTTTTTTTTGCTTTTTGAGACAGGGTCTCGCTTTATAGTTCAGGCTGGCCCTGAGCTCACTATGGTGCCCAGGCAAGCTGCCGCGAACTCAGCAATCCTCCTGTCTCTGCCTCCTGAGTGCTGGGATTATAGGCGTGAGCCACCACGTCCGGCATTAAAAGTTTAATTTTTTGCAGGTTTGGCTGTGGGGGCTCTGTGGACAGCATACGGCTGCTGTGTGTTTCTAGGAGATACTTCTCCCACTCCTGTACACCCTGATGTCTAGAGGGCGGGAGTGGAGTCAAACCGCTGAGGGACGAGAGCAGTCAAGTCTTCTTTTACCCGACCTCCCTTTGTTCTAACTCTGGGGGAGCTTCCAGTCTCATTCCATATGGCTGGCCTGTTGCTCACCCATGTCTCAAGAGAACTGGCAAGAAGAAGTCTTCAACAAGCCAGGAAAGTAAGAACAAATGAACAAACTGTGCCCAGGGCCAGAGACAAGTGGTGATCGAGCTTGGAGGGTTCGAGAAGAACCCCCCCCCCCACAGCAGTAGTAACCTATCACTCTGCCCCAGAGGGCAGACCTAGGAAGTAGGAAAATAGCTTTTCATGGAAAAAGGAGCAAAAGCCTCATGAAACTCATTATTAAGAACGAAAATGGTTACCAGTAAACGAACAGCACTAGTTAACCATCTCCTATAGAATGTTAAGGTTTACTGCAAAGGGAAAAGTCTTTACAAACTTTGTAAGATTTTACGACCCTATCTTCTTCTGTTGAGTTTCTAAAGTGAGATATTTATGAAACCCTTAAAATATAAAGGATTTATGGCTTTGTCTTTTACAGCAGGAAAAAACTGAAGAGTCAGGGATGTTACGTGGTACTCTGGGGCCAGTTCCAGGGTCAGGGTTAAAAGTGCCAGGCGAGGGAGATAGCTGTGAGTGTGGAGAAGAAAGAGGAGAATGAAAGGGCCCCGGGACCATGGAGAGGAAGGAAAGAGAACCCTTCTGCACTTCACAGAAGCAGGAGTGGCGCTGAATCCACCTCCCTGAAGGTTTATTCGCCTGTTCAGAAACACTGTTCTCCTTCCTTCCCGTGAAAGCCTTTCAACCACAGAAGGGACCGTGCACGTCCCTTGATGTATCCTTAAAGATCAAAACCCTTACAGGACCTACTCAGCTGGGAGAACTCTGAGTACTGAATTACTCACGCTTCCACTTGAGCTTTACCAGGACATCTGTTTCATCTACAAAACAGGACTCTGAGGGAAATGGCGGTAACTAGAGCCCTGACCCGCGCGTTAATGCTTTGCCACCGCTTATTTCATGCTTATCTCCTGTCAGATGCTGACACACCTACTCCTCCCAACAGCCTGATGAAATGGTTAGTATGATTATCATCCCCGCTTGGTTAATGAAGAAAATAGTTTCAAAGAAGTTAACTCATTAGCACAAAATTGTTAGAGAAATTTGAAAGACTTTTACCCGAGTTTTCAAAGTTTTACCTGCAAGGAAAATCTGAGCTAAATACAGCCGTAAGGATCACCAAGGAGTAGGTCATTTTATCTTCCATATGTTTCTTTAAGGGGAAAACAGAAGAAAATTTTCCAAATAATCTTTAGATAATGAAAATCCAAGAGGGATATTATAAGAAAAGTATTCTCTGTTCTCATTCAAGAACCTAAGTCCAAGAAGTCCAAAAGACATGGTCAGGCATAGTGGTGTACAGCTCTAATTATGGCACTCTGGGAAGTAGAGGGAGTAGGATTTGAAGTTTGAGCGCAGAATAGACAACTTAGTCTTAGCAAGACCTTGTCTCAAAATAAAAAAAAAATGAAAAAAAAGGGCTGGGGATGGTAGAAATTGATCTCTATGCCTCAATATGTATGAATTCCACACATTACTGACTTAAGAGTAAGTTTATTATGATATCTGGAAAATAATATGATTCACATACATGTATAAAGGATGTAAAGCAATATATTACATAGTTTATGGCTAGATATGTGTATATAGATATATTTGTAGAAAAGACCAAAAACTACAGAAACAAATTTCAATAGTGTGGTTATCTCTGGGATAAGAAAAAAAGGCACCAGAAAAATCCATTTTATTTATAATATTTTTTTTAATTTAAATATTATAAAGCAAATGTGACAAAGCTTTGATACTACAACATCCTAAGTAGTGAATGTATAGGTGGTTATTTTAGTCTTCTCTCTACTTTCCTGGGTATAAGAATTACCAAACAAAAAACCAAAAACTTCCGAAGCTTTTGATTTACAAAAAATAAGGCCTGTTAATTTTATTTCTGTATTAATTACTTTACATGAAATAATGGTCACATGCATGCTGAGTTTAGAGTGTGCCCAGCACTAATCTCAGTGTTCTGTTTCAATCCTCCTGTCTCTGCCTCCCGAGTGCTGGGATTACAGGCATGAGCCACCACGCCCGGCTGTCTTTGTCTAATTTTATGGGGTAGACAAGTAGCTCATTTGAATCACTTGGGGAACTTTAAAAAATACTTATGCCTGGACCTCATTTCCTGGGATTATTCTGATGAGGCTGAGTGCTGGAAATTTTTAAAGGCCCCAGGTGATTTTAACATGGAGCCAGATTTAAGAATCCTTAAAATACTTGAGAGCTGTGTTTCCTAAACTTCATGTGATCATAAAAATCACCAGGGACTAGTCACAGGCCAGAATTTGAATCCCCATCCCAGATCCAAAGAGTCAAAATCTCTGGCGGAAGATGCCAGAATTGGAATTCTTATCAAGTGCTTAGTTGGTTCCTACGATCAGATACGTCTAGCAAACCTGGGGCAGTATCTGTTCTTGGAGGTGTCATGAGTGTGTGCTCAGTCCCCTGACACACACCCCTCTCCCAGGTACTGATTCAGGACATTTCACACGGGATCCAGAAAACTATTCTCAGAAAAAGAAAAATGACTTCCCAGATAATGTCCAGTTATATCAAGTTTCTGCTAAAGAATATGTTATTCAAAGTGAATACTTATAAACTACATAATATATTGCTTCATATTCTATATTGCTTCATATCCTTTATATGTGCACGTGAATCATAGCATTTTCCAGATATCAAAGTGTGCCTGTTTTGAATCTCGCAATGTTTCCTCTGCTCATTGGTGTCATATCTCTGTGCATTGTCCGGCTCTGTGTCTGGGCTCACCCTGACTCGCCTCCTCCTCTCTAACCAGGTTAACTCGGGGATTACAAACAAATGCCGACTTTCTTATCCATGGGTAAAGTGCTAAATGTAGAATTCAGCCTCTTGAAGTGTGACTGGTGATCTCTGCACCCAGACACAGGGCTCAGGGAAGCAGATTTGCACCAGAACATGGTTTTAGGGAAACAGGGTTGCAGGTAGGGCGAAGGGGCAGCACCTGTGGAAACACAGAACTCACGGAATTGTCGACAGTGTCCCCCTGTCCTTGTCTCCTCAGAAAACATTCACGGCTTTGTGTTTGCATGCATGTTGGGGAGAGAAGAGCAGGACTCTTGGGGCAGTGCACTGAGGCTGTGGTGTAAAGGCAGTAGGAATGGACTAAGGACAAGCCAGAAGGAAGGGTCCTTTCTTTTTTCTACCCCCAGTCAAGCTCCTGTCTATCATTCTATGTATCAATCTAAAAGTACATTTTCCAGAGTGTTCCGTAGACTATGAATCCCAAGAGTGTATCCATGGGGAAAAGACAAGAGGCAAGAACTCCGTTGGATGCAGCTGTAAACACTTCCTCTCAGAGAGTCACAATACTTCTTATCATGGCAAACACCCCTGAGGATCAGATGTCATCTTCTATCCTGCGGTATCAAGGTTATACCCCATGGTACTCCATGTTTCTCACGGGGACAACTTAGAACTTCGTAGATTTAGTGTTCCCAGGTGTGAGCTTTGGGAAATAAAATGACAATCGCATCAATCTTTTACTGAGACCTTTAATAAGTCCTGTTCTTTGCAGTAGTGGATCCCAAGTTTGGATAGAAGTCAGAAGTCCCTCAGAGCTTTATTTAAAGTAGCTTTACCCCAGCTTCATCTCAGCCTGAGATTTTCTGATAGCAATTAGGTCCTAAACAGTTACACATTTAGAAAATTTCCCAATGTGATTCTGATGGGTAACTGTTTCAGAAATGTTAAGATATAAAAGAAATTCTGAATTTGGTCCTGGGTCTTGATCATGCATGCTAACCACCCCCCCACCGCCTCTCTTCCAGTTCCTCCTTCCCATGCACCACTGCACTGTATTTGTGCCTACTTCTGTGCGAACTTCTACAGGGACTGTTTTCTGTTCTCTTACATCTTTGTTTGCTCTTATTTCTTAGGCAGCCTGTATTCTTCCTTCTGTGTGAGAAATTCCCTGATTGGCTTAGTCTTTGAAGATTGTATCATTTCTTCATCTTATAAGATATTTTCTATGTTTAATGTTCTTTTCTGTCTTTTTCCATGGTACCTTCCATTTTCCCAGGCAGGTCTTCATTCTCTCGAGGGTGGCAGTAGAGAGTGGGTTTAGGCATCTGGTCTTTGGACTGCAATGCTTTGAGTTTTACCTCAGATCACAGTATGACTCTTACCTCTGTTAATCTTCACTTTCTCCATTTGAAAAAGCAATGTGAAAATATGCCTTAGAAAATTTCTGTAACTATGTATAAAGTAACAACCCAAAATGTGGATCAAGTCCTCAATAGAAGGAATAATGATCAATGTAGTAATAATGATCACTGTTCTCATAATCATTAGTATTTAAACTTCTTAAAGACAGAGATCATTATCTTCTTACTTCATTAAAATAGCCCCTCTGTAGTAAGTCCCTTTTGTGGTATAGCTCTTTGAGTGCTTCTGCCTTTTAATTTCACCCTGTATAAGACAGGGGATTTTAAAAACGTCTGTTGATTATGTCAATGACAAATTTCCCTGCTTGATGTTTCTGTGATCAAGTTGGATTTATCTGTTATATCTTCTGTTATTTCTTGCACAAACATTTATACAAGCATATATACATATATATACACACATATATATGTGTGTGTATATGTTTGTATAACTTTTATATAAATTTGTATAAATTTATATTTGTATATATATATTTTTGTGTGTACATATACATATATAATTTTGTGGAAATACTAACTCAGAGCCCAGTTTTAGTGCAGGGAATCCAAGAGGATGTACACAATCTATGTTTGGCTGATTAAAACATTCAGTCTTCTTAGCTGGGTCAGACATGAGCATTTGAAATATCTTAGATCATAAAAACCTCACTTTTGGGGTTGAAATTGTTGGTTACAGTGATACTATTAGTTTAAAATACCAGGGACACTGGACACAGAAAATTCACCTGCTAGTAAAAGAAAAAGGAAAAATGAGCTTGGAAATAGCCAGAGAAAGTAGTCGAGTGCTGATTGCATGGATTAAGTTCCTAGAACTAGCTGTGTGGAGCTAGTCCCTTGCTCTCAAACTCTTATTCACAGTGAGCCAATGGCTTGTTCAAACTTTTCTTCATAGAGCCAGTTTGTGGCAAGTTTCTGTCACTTGCAATCGAAGTGCCTTTAAGGATAGTGATTCTCAAAGTGTGGTTTGCTCAAGAAGGTGCTTTCAATTTGTATTTCTCTCTCATCTATTCTGTCTTTACCCATCTTTACCCTAACCCAGGTGGTCTCCTTGCAAAACCACTTTAACCCTGAGGTCATAATTTTTGACTACAATGATGCCTACTATTATCAGCCATAGATTATGGCCACTTGCCTCCTGTCTTCTTTTCTCCACTATCGTATGAGTTCCAGAGTCATGGATAGAGCATCTCTGGTCCCTGATTCCCACCCTACCCCTTACACTCAGAACAGTATCTGAAGAGTGGTCAGGAATTACTTAAAACTTCTGATCCTATTTTCAGATTCTCTCCTCCCCACAAGTCCATTTACAAAGAGAGCTTGTCCGCAATTAGATCTGTTAGCACCCACAACTGTGCCTGCAGAGCCTGTCTCCCTTAGGTAATTTAAGTCTGTGGAACGTGGCACTCGTTAACAGTTCCTGTGCTGCACTTTTCCTAGCCTACAACTTGGGTCACTACGATGGACAGCAGTGAAGAAACATTTGGGACCACTGCTAATTGTTCTTGCCTCACTGAGTTAAATGCTATACCGACATATGACTCAAGGTCGATGGAATGAAACTAAAATGGTCCCTCAAGGAAGAGAATAGAAAGTCAATTACTTTGGCCTTTTAAATTGCTTTTGGAATAGACCCTTTCTGAGCCATGTGGGAGGGAGCTTCCAGCACTCACCTCTGGTGGGGAGATGAAGGGCCTTGAGGATTACTCGGGCCTGGCCTGAGCTGTGCAAGGAAGCGTCTTGCTTTCTGGTGTCAGCTCCACTGGCTGGGCACGCTGGCTCTAGCCCTAGCTCTGAATACAACTCCACAGATGATTGTTATATTCTGTGGACAGTCTTCCCCTGAGCCAAGGAACTAGGAGACCCATTAGGCTCAGCCATACCTGGGAAAGCACTCAGTTGGGCGCTGGAGCCAAAAGGGCTGCACATGGGTGATCACCAACTAGATACTGAGTCTCCACCTTGACACCCGAGTCGCCTTTGGATCTCCCGTTACATGCAAGGTCCCATGGCTTAGGGCTGACCCTGACTCCAGAAGTCGTGGCCCTTGATGTCCTTATCCAGCCTGCTATAGTCCTGTTGAGCTAAGTGGCAATGGCTTCTTGTTTCACTGACTGTTTTGGACACTAGTCATTTATATTTTGGAGAAAAAAAACAGCAAAGCTGTGTAGAAATAAAACGGTAACGCATGGTGAAGATGCTCTTGTTATTGGCTCAGTAAAAAAGAAAGACCATTCAGAGGTTGGACAATATTCGCTTGAGGGAAAACTCAAAAGGTTTTTATTAAGGACTATGTGTTCTAGGAGGACCAGGACATTTGCTTTCATGTCTTTCTGTCTGCAGACACCCCAACAACAATGTCTATTTCTTTTCTTGCCATTGATTTTACTCACATTGAACCCATTAAGGCATTTCTTTCTTTCTTTCTTTTTATTTTCTTGGTATGGTAAAAAAATAATTCTGAGCACTATCCAGAAGCTCAGAAAGGAGTCATGCCATGAAGTCAGAATAATATAGGTGACTGAAATTGGTTCCGAGGGGTGGCAGATGTCAGAGCACTATAACCGGATGCAGAACTGTGGAGGACAGAGGTGTGATTGGGGCTCTGGTCTCGGCTCCTCCTTGTTACCCGGGGATTGTCCCACTCCAAGCGATGGCAGATGCGATCCCAACCTGGGGTGGAAGGTTGAGCTTCTTGGAGCTAAGTGATGAATCAGATCCAAGACCGTTTCTTGTCCAGCTTCCTTTTCCGTGAAGCCAGAGATCAAGAGTCAGACTTGATGGAGCCCCATCTCTCTTTTTCTTCTGAAGGATTGCAGGTTAGGGTGAGTATTATGGTTTAAATCTAAAATAGCCACATTAATCCATCCCTGAGTTCATAGCTGAGTGTGCTATTAGCATATGGGCCTTGTGGGTTACTGGGGCCATGTCACAGCTCTTTTCTCTGCTTTCCGGCCACCATGGATTGAGCAGCTTTCCTCCGCCAGGATCTTTGGCCAGGTCATCTCTCCCTTGCAGCCAGCTGACTGACAGTGGGCTGATCCCTCTAAAACTGTGAGCTAAATAAACCTTTCCTCCTCTGAGTCATAGAGGTCAGGTATTTTGTCCCAGGAATGGGAAGACTGACTGATACAGGGAATACTGTAGGGTTCTCTTTTTGGCTGGACCAAAGGAATTGTCCTCTTAAAAGGGTGGGGGGAGTTAGTGTCTGTATAATTTTATAGTGCATTTAGTTTCTTTTTTTCTGATTACTCACCTGATTGTGCACTGGATGTGTGTGTATGTGTGTGTGTGTTAGAGAGAGAGAGAGACAGACAGACAGACAGACAGACAGATAGAAACAGAGAGAGAAATGGGGACTGAATGGTCATTGTGAAGTAGGAGAGTTTTGTTTCTATCTGAGAATGTGACTCTTTCCTTCTTTATCTTTACCACTACTTCAAGAGTAGCAAGTCTATTTTTTATTTTGAGGTGTGCTATTATACTTATAGTAAGTAAACGCTTCTGTCTCTTATTTTTTCTCTTATACCAATTTGAGTGGATTGAGAGGGAGATCTTTACCTGTCACCAGAGGTATGAATGGTCAGTTCACAGAGGGAGAAATAGTGGTTTACAGGAAAGGGAAGTGTAGCCATGGGGGCGGAGTATAGAATATATCAAAATTTAATGGGACTCATGGAATCCCTTTGATTGTACCACTCTAAGCTTCTTCTTTATAACAGGAAATGAGTTGTTCTTTAGGGGGGAGGATATGAAACTTGTCAGCTACTGGGTTGAATGATATTTCCAGTTCTGATCGGTGATTCAGAAATTTGCAGAGACTTTAGTTTTCTCTGGTCACCTCCACCTCCATATGCATACTGGAGCCTCAGAATTTCAATGAAGACATTTTAGTTTGGTCAACGCTGAGACTTCATCTCACTCCACAAAGAATGGCAGGTATCAAGAAATCCACCAACAACAAAGGCTGGTGGGCTGTGGGGAGAAAAGAACCTTTCTCCACTATTGCTGGGAATGTGGACTAAAACGAATGAAACAAACAAACAAACAAACAAACAAACAAACATTTTAGTTAGACTGAGCTGGGGATATGAGGTGACCAGTTAGACAAATACTTCCCATGCCACACACAAGCCCAGTGGCTTGGTTTGGGCCCCCACGTTAAGTGTGTGTAAGTGGAAAGTGTATGGAATTGGCCTGGAGGCACCGTGTAAGGTTCTGGGTCGCGGGAGGGTGCTCTAGAGCTGAGAGGACTTAGAGTGGCAAAGCTGAGGAGAGGTTGTGGTTTTCCTGCAGGACCTGAGAACCAAGGGGCATCCTGACTCCCCGAGGACTTACATCTGGGAGAACAAGGGCATTGAGGATTCTCCTTGGAGGAGAGATCACGAGCTTCCTGTGGTTCTCAGTTATCAGAAATGGACCCGGGGGAGGCGTTGAAGAGGAATAGCAGGAAGAGCAGTCTGCGGGGACCGGAGCTGCAGGTCACGTGGCTGTGCCACGTGAAACTCCTCTTGGAACAGATGCCCCGATGGGAGCCAAGTCTCCAGGAGAGCAAGGAGGGGAGGATGTGGCACCAGCAAGACAGACGGGTCGGTGCAAGTGCGTCTCCCGCAGTGAGGCAGAGACCTGTGGGAGACCGTACATCCTGGCCACACGTAACTGCCCAGACCGGGAAACCCGGGTCCCGAAGAGGACAAGACATGTGTCAGGAGGAAGAAGAGGTAGATCTGAGGGCTTTGCTCCCGTGAGCGTGTGCTGAGGCCGGTGCTGCTGCAGACTGCACAGGCGGCTTCGGGGAAGACCCAGATGGGCTCACGTTCTTCCTGAAAGTGGTCTGTACAATGTGTGTGCTACGTCCAATCGCTGACTTATTCTTCATATGGGGCGAACCTAAGACAGGCCGTACAAAGAGCTAGCCCCAGCGCACTCTTCCCTGCAGTGCTCTGGCTTGGATCGCTGACATTTTGCGTGCCCTTCTCGCTCTGAAGTGGTTTCTCTTCCATCTCCAGCCGCTTCCTTTTTCCCTCCCCCTTTCCTTTCCTTCGGAGCATCTTTTCTTCACCCTGCATTCTTTCTCCTCACTCTCCCACACACCCTCCTTCCTCTCCCCCTCAGCCACATCAGCACTGATTTGCTCTGTTTGGATTTTTAATCACCGTTGGCTTTCAGGATGCACTAGGGGAGCCAGTTTTGCGGCCTGACTTGCACCGTGGTTGGGCCGCTGCCATCTCCCACGCTTGTCTGCCCTGCTCTTGGAAAGCCCTGTACATAGGGAATGCTCCCTCATGGCTGTGCCCCTAGCCCATGACCTGTTTCATGCCACAGCTGATTGCCCTGATAGGGCCAATCAGGTTATCTCTGCCCTGGGACTATGCAAGTTGGAGAGAGGATGATATAGTGGAGCGGAGCCACCCTGCCGGCAGCTCTGGAAAGCGCAGGTCTGTAATAAACTCCTGCTATTGTCAGGGCTGCTGCAGCCGGGGGCTCCTGTGCCTGCCAGCTGGGGCTGGCATCCGGAGAAGCACTCTTGCCACGCGACACCAGCCGTTTGTTACTGTATCAGCATGGGCCGTGCTGCGGCAGCAGCTTCATAGACTTATGCAATACGAGTTTATCTCTTGCTTACCCAGCGCATGAGGCTTGGGCGTCTGTCAGGGCTGTCTTTGGATGGGTGGTTCGGACTTTCATGGCTTCCTGGATGGACAGGGCATCTGCAGAAGCAAAAGGAGACAGAAAAAGTAGCAGGTGTTCATAGCAGCGGCTCAGGAGAGTCGTAGGGGTGGGTCCCATGTCACTTCGGTTCCTGTTTCGTTTGCTAAACTGGTCACACATTCGCCTGGGAGTCAGAGGACCATGTGACCGTCTGGTGAGCGTTTCCTCTCTCTGCCACGCATCATTTGTCAAAAGACGAGGAAAAGGAACTGTTCTCTGAGATGCCAAAGTTTCCATGTGTTGAGAGTGGCTCTTAACATAAATATTTTAAAGCCAACAGAATCTTTAGAGTGAAGCAAGATCCAAGATAAAAGGCATTATCTTGTTTGAACTCAAATACGGCAGAGCAAAGGTAGTAACTGGTGCTCCCTACCTCACCTTCTGTTTGCTCGAAGGACGGGTAAAATGCAGCGCCTCGCAGTTCCAAACCCATGGAGCTGAGACTGAGGCGGTGCATGATTTCTGAGGGAAATTTCTTGTCTACTTCCAGTGGCCCAAGAGGATGCGTCTAAAGACAGCAGGTCAAAACTTCAGGTGAGAGAGAGCAGGAACTATGAGGCAGGAGCCCAAAGCGGGAAGAGAAAGTCCGTGGAGATGGGGAGGCTGGAGACACTAGGTGGGGGTGGGGCGGGGAGCTCTCTGCCACCAGGCCTGCTATGGCCCCCTCTGTGGCCCAGAAGGAGACAGTGGGAACTGTCTCAGCTGGTGACTAAGATTCTCAGCTGGTGACTAAGAGAAAAGAAACCAGAGTAGAAATTTAGAGGCTCAGAAAGGGCTCTTCAGGCCCTGCAGCCCATTCACTCTCCAGCAGCCTGTTACCCCTAAACATAAGTGACACTTGCAAGACTCTTGCTAAGAGACCAAAGACTGATCTCTGTGATCCCCACTGCTCCGCTCCCTGGAAACACAGAAGTGAGTGCTGTTTCCTTCTCAGAAGCTGTATTTTATATGTGGCTTACTCTGTAGTTCTTGCTGCAGAAGATGCTAAGACAGAAAAATAATAAAAACATCCCTTTAATTCTAGTTTAAGTGAAAAACACGTGAAGGATCTAGCTTAGTAGCTAATTTTGTGGCTGAAAATATTTACAGTGGTTTTTAGAACTCAGGTGAAGAATCTCTCTAATTTTTTTCTTAACTCTTAAAAAAAGATTGATTTGGGTGGTGCCACGGCCGGTCGTTATCTATGGCTGGGGACAAGGACTCATTCTTCGGGGCCTTGGCTTTCACGTGGCCCTGGCTCTTACCTCCCCGAGCTCCACGCTCTCTCCGCAGATCTGCTGTTTCTCTAGGAGGCTGTGGTGCTTGGAGCAGCCCGCTGGGTTCAGCCCTCCACTGATGGAGCCAGAGGCGACCTGGCCAGTGGGAAGAGCACGTGCGTTAGTCACGAGCACCGGAGCTGGAGCCTGCTGGGTCACATGATAGGCTTAGGTTAAATCTCCAAATTCCTTTGCGCCTGCATGTTCCCATCTCATTTATCTCGAGGACTATGATGCATACGCAAAGCCTTCAGCGTGATCTTGATCACATAGTAGTAGTATAATAAATGAAGCCAAAGTCACTTTTGTTTCAGAAGTGAGAAGGAACTTACTAGAATTTCTGAAACCTTTGACTTTCTTATGTTGCCACAGCAGTGGTTCTGGATCTTGTCTAGGTCACAGACTCGTTTGTGTGGCTGAGGAGTGCTTTTCCTTCGGGGAGGGGGAGAAGAAATATGAAGATGATACAAAATTTGCATAGTATTTACTGGTTGCATACTGGCGCTTGCAGTCCCAGCTCTTCCGGGATGACATCGTTTTCTCTGTTCTACCTTCTGTTCTCATCTTTCAGCCTGATAGCGGTGCTATTTCTTACTCTGTTGACTGAGAAAATTCCTAATGACACAGAGCTACTCTTCACTGGGTAGTGCTTTAAAATTATATCACATTGGGCCGGAGGGTTAGCTCAGTGGTACTGGCGCCTGCCTCGCAAGTGCAAGGCCCTGACTTCGATCCCGGTAACCACATACAATGCTGGGCATGGTGACTCACGCCCACCAGCAATCAATACCACATACCACAGTGCCGGGCGTGGTGGCTCATGCCTATAATCCCAGCACTTGGGAGGCAGAGGCAGGAGGATTGCTGAGTTTGAGGCTTGCCTGGGCTACATAGTGAGCTCAAAGCCAGCCTGAACTACAAAGCGAGACCCTGTCTCAAAAAAAAAAAAGATTACATCACATTTTATTAAACATAAGTTATCTACATAGATTTGGAAAAATATATACATATAAGCAATATTAATATATATAATATATTAACATAACCAACACATTATATTATATTAATATAATTAATTATCATATCATATTAATATAATTATATAACATATGATTATTAATATATAATACATAAGCAACAATAATATATAATATATAAATATATATTTGTGTCTAATATTAATATAGCAATATTAATGTTATATATATATGGGCTGTGTGATGGATTCTTACCTGCATTTGAAGGTTAGTGCCCGAGTGTATTCTTCCGTTGTTGAAGCTTCTCAATAGACAGATTTATGGAATCAAAGGCTAGAATGAAATCAAAAGACTGTTCAATACATCTCCATCCTTTTGTGTGACACATAGGTCAAAGGAGGGAAAACAACTTTTTCAAAATTATACAGCCAGATGGTACCAGAGGGGAGACTAGAACTCAGTATCCCTATGGTCTAGAGTCTGCTTGAAATTAACTCTCTCTTTTTGTTCTAAGTTGTTGGAAATTCTCCTTTTTCTACCAGCCAATAGCCAGAAACCTGTGGAGAGTTTATTAGGAAATGATGCTTGGCAGGTGACTGCAGTCTCAAAGCTGGGGTAACTGTATAATTTATCTTCAAACTGGGACACATTTGAGAGTGAAAGGGAGCATTATTAATAATGCCTCTGAGGACTGGGGGTTGAGCTCAACGTTTCCTGCATCTGCCTAGCAGGCGCCAGATCTCAAGTTCCATCCGCAGTAACCACACACCACAATACCAGGGTATTGGTGACTCATGTCTACCAGCAATCGGCCCACACACCACAATGCTGGGTGTGGTGACTCATGCCTGTAATCCCAGCACTCAGGAGGCAGAGCCAGGAGGATTGCTGTGAGTTCGAGGCTTGCCTGGGCTACATAGTGAGCTCAGGGCCAGCCTGAACTACAAAGCAAGACCCTATCTCAAAAAGAAAATATAATAATAATGCTTCTGGGGCAGTAGGTGTAACTGACTCCATTCTGGGTAATCTGGGCTATCGGGTCACCGTGCTGGAAGCTCATGAAATCCTGCCAGTGAGACGTCTGAAGTTTCTTATTTCAGAGCATATTAGAAACCAGTCTGTAATAGATGTGTCTGGTTTGGAGGAACTTGGGCTAAGTGCCTTTCTTCTCAACAACTGTATGTCCTGAGAACACAGGAAAAGAAAGGCATCAAATTCTGGAAACTTCCTGGAAATTACTTGTCTCTTTGTGTAAACTCCTAAGACATTTTAACCTGCTTATTTCCCACCTTTGTTTTATCTGGAAGATGCCTACAGCTTCCATGGCAGAGGGGCAGCTGGTCACAGTGGGAAAACTCAGGAAGAGATGGCCTGTCATCTAGTGACTAGCTCACAGCAAGTGACCGTATTCAGTTGACTGATTGTCTATAGGGCTAGACAGGAGTGTTTCTTGGTAGGCAGAAAGTGTTTTCTTCTGAGAAGAAACTTTGGTCTTTCTAGATATGACAGGGGCACAGGCAAGTGTCCCGGAGAGTGCTGGGGACTGAGTACCTTCCCTGAGTACCCTGGGAAATAACCTTTCTCAGGAGTTGAACACCTAGACCTTCATCTTTGGATCACAGCATCATGTTGCTCTCTTTTAGGAAGATCATTTGACGACATTGGAGATGATAAGTAGAGTTGGAGGCATAAAGGAGATGGGCCCAGTGAAATGGCTAGTTGGAAAATTTTACACAAGGATCAGTGAGGCTTGGGCTAGAGGATGGCATAGAAGGTGCATTACTTACTAATAGATGCATAAAAATACTTCCAAGTTAGTGCTTTAGGATAGTACATGTCTAGTATCCCTGTTTCTGATAGTAATTTAGGCTGGCTCGACTGGGTCTTCTGCTTCAGTTTCCCCAGAATGGCAGTGAAGATAGTGTCCAGCAATACTTCCTCTGGTCTGGAGGTTTGGCCATGCTAAGTCCCCGCTATTGGGCTTTAGCAGCTACTGGCAGGACTTGGGTCCCTGCAAGATGTGGGGTGGTGGGATGGGAGTCTCAGTCCCCTGCTGGGTACTGACTGGAGGCTGCCCTCAGTTGTTTGTCCTGTAGCTCCTTCTTTGGAAGAGAACCAGAGAAGGGATGAGAGTAAGATGGAAGTTTCTGTATTCCATAGCTCATCGTGAAAGTGACATCCCATGATGTTTGCCATATTCTTTTGGTTACAAATCACATGATCAAGCTCATGCTCAAGGGCTTATGTGAGGGAACTGCTCAAGGCAGCAGCCCCTGGAGGTAGAAAGCCTCAGGAGCCACTTTAGGCGCTGCCGGCTGCAGGAGGATTTGGTAGAAGTTGAAAAACCTGAATGGACATGAGAAAGACTAATAGCCTGTGACTAATTGGAATGAAGGAATCCATGTTGCTTCTAAAGCTTTAGTTTTGGATAAGGGTGGTTGGCGATGTCATTATTTGGACTGTGCACAGCAGAATGAGCAGCCAGGGGTGGCGAGTTAAGGCTTGAGACATCAAATAACCACCCGGGTATGGGATAGGCTGAGCCTCTGACTGCTCGAAAACTCAGATAGTGGGGACGTTTGGCTCCTACCTGGGCACCAAATACTTCTGTCCTCTTTTCTCTTTCTGCCTTACAGCTTGCACCGACTAACAGGATTCAGAACGAGGTTCACAGCCAGCCGAGGTGATTGAAGTGGCTTTAACACTGCAGTCCCGTTGGTGGAAATTAGCAGGCTCGGACTCCTGCTATGGAGGTGTGCATCTGCTGCTGCCGCAGAGGAACTGAAGGGGCCACAGAGCAGCATCTGCATGAGCTTTTAGGGGAAAATGAAAGGGACGCAGGGTCGTACGCAGCGCAGCCCATCCAGCTCAGCTTTCTTTGAGAAAGGCAGCTAATGGCTTAGTTTACATTTTTCCAATGTGTGTGTAAATTTCCTGAAAGGTTGACCTAAATGATTTCTTACCAAGATCTGATAGCTCAGGACAATGGAATAATCCTTTTAATAGGATTACAGACTCTGCAAAAGGAGACTGGCAGCTTTTAGACTCGGCATTGTAATATGTGGTCCAAGAGAGCACAGGAAAGAGAAGGCAGAAAACAGGTTTCCTGTGCTGTTTTACACTCGCTAAGCCACTAGGACATCTAGGATCTTCTTCTGGCATCGCCTCTTCTGTGTCCTGGTCCTTAGGCCTCCACGGACCTCCCTGTAAAGGCAGTGAACCAAATGATCCCTCAAGGACAGAAGCAATAGCAGGGCCTTGTTTTCTTTGGGTCACCCTTCCTGGGAGGTCTCCTCTCTCTGTAATTTCAGTCTGTGATTGCATGAATCAGAATGCAGGCCTGACCCACCAGTCTCCAGATGAGCGACTGTGTGTTGCAGTGTGAGCTACACCAGGGTGCGGGGACCATAGACACGACAGAGAACGGCTGCAAAGTTTCTATGGTGATCGTTATAGACGGTGCTGACATTTGGGGAGGGGCTATGCCCTAGGGCAGAGCATCTTGCCGTTTAAGTAGCAGGCCCTCTGTCCTTCACTTATGCTTGGATAGGAAGTGCTAGCTGACATCCAGCACAACATGATATGAACAGTAAACGGGGTTGCTTCTAGCAGGCCGTGCTCTATAAATGGCAAGAGTAACCAAGAACATGATCAGCCACAAATTCCATATTCCTAGGGCCAGGTGAGATCTGTGTCAGAGCAGCAGCAGAGTGTTAATTAAGAATATTTTCTATGCAAGGACACTGTTCAGTGCCTCAGAATACCTGAAGTCGGTACTTGAAAGGTAATAATGTTGATCTAAAAATATACTCATTGGATCATAATAAGTGAATGAAAACAATATTTTGTTAGAATTCATTGAAATAAAGGGACACAAGGAAGTTATTTTATTACCAGTTTGAATGTTCTGTATGTATAGAATAGAACTTGTCTTATCCTTATTTAAGGTCTTTATGTGTCTAGAAATATTCAGTCTGCTTATTTGAATATTTGTAAGTATATATATATAATATAGTTATATTTTATATACAAAATACCTGTATATAAAGATTATTTCTCATTTATTATTGCCTGAGTACATACTTCAATCTTCCTTCCATCCTTCCCCCTTTCTTTCTTTCTTTCTTTCTTTCTTTCTTTCTTTCTTTCTTTCTTTCTTTCTTTCTTTCTTTCTTTCTTTCTTTCTTTCTTTCTTTCTCTTTCTTTCTTTCTTGTTTTCTTTCTTTTTTCTTTCTCTCTTTCTTTCTTTCTTTTCTTTCTCTTTCTTTCTTTCTTTCTTTCTTTCTTTCTTTCTTTCTTTCTTTCTTTCTTTCTTTCTTTCTTTCTTTCTTTCTTTCTTTCTTTCTTTCTTTCTTTCCTCTTAAAGAGTGAAGCATATAGTGCTTTGTCTGACATGACTCAAAAGGCAAAATAGATGTTCTGGAAGATGTGTGAGATTATAAATGGAATATAAGGTCAGATCATGGCAAATTTGGAGAAGCAAAGTCAACTAACTAACTAATACTTTTTGATTAAGCCCCAGTTGTGTGCATAGCTCCTTGGAGATATAGGGGAAGAATGGGCCAGGGTGCCTGTCTCAAAGTAGCTTTCAGAACCGTCAACACTGATGAGTAGATCTTCTCCAGAGGGCAGTGATCATAGCTGTCATTTTTGAGATTGCATTCCAATGCTGTAAATAACAACCAAATGAAATTATGAAGGACAAACAATGCTCATGATACTTGTTTAGGCTCAGTGGCTAGCACATGCACACTGGGTGCTGTACACCACTGTGGACCTGTTCCTGGGTGTGGAATGGTTCCTTCTGATTCTCTCTGCCTACCAAATTCATCTAGTACTTCAAAACTTCTCTGGCATTTTATCCAAGTACTTTGAAGTTAAAAATGGTTTCCCACTCTTCTGATTCCTATAGTATTCCATTTTAATTAGTAATAAGGAATTTATAAGGTATGCATCATGCATTTCAGTGGAGGATAGTGAAGGAATATGAGCTGGAATCCTTTTGAAAATATCTCACTTAACACAACACTTCAGGAGAAGGGTACTATTATCATCTCCTTTTTCTAGTGGTGGTCACAGGCACCGAAGACTACAGACCTTAGCAAGGAGATCAGAGTTGGTAAGAGCCGGTCCAGAGTGATGTCTGAAAAGTCGTGCTATTGTTCTCTCCATCTTTCTTCTAACTTCTATCCCCGATCCTTTCACTGGAACTGCCATCATCCATTCATATCACACGTCACATGGATTTTACACTTGTAGAGGACAGCTAGCATGTGCCTTATTCTCATGTTCACTTCATTGCACAAGGTAGATACTCCAATTTAAGGATGAGTCCCACCAGACATCTTATCCTTGATTGAACACCTTGCTGATTCTGTTGTCCAAATAAAGGCCTCTTTTATGGACCCACTCTCCATCTAATAAGAAAACTGATATGAGGAGCTCAGTGTTATATGTACTTTAGCATTCTTGACTGAAATCTAACAAATATTTACTGGATATCATGAGCAAAAATAAAGCTCTCAAAGATTAGAAGAGACAGAGGTAAGAATAATGAAAGAGAAGATCATATGACCTCCCAGAGGTCATGTGACAAACATGATGGAGAAATAAGTCTAGATCAGAAAGCTCCTTGGGGCCCATTCAACACTAAGCTCTCTCCTTCCTGGCTTCAGACTGTCTCATTTGGAAGCTGCTGGTTTAAAAACTGGTACTAGTTTGTTGTTTTCTTTTACATGTCCTCTCATACCTACTTTCCACATTTGCGAGGTGACCTTACTGTGGTCACGGAAAGATGGGGTGCCCTGATACTCATGGGATACAAACCCAAGTCTTATCCTCCTTAGGGACATATTTAGACAGTGAGGCTCTAACTACAGATGGTGATTCTGGCACCTTGTGGGTTGAAAGGAGTGGCCCAAGTGTTCTGATGTGGATGGAAACCATGTTCACTAAAGTCCTCAATGAAGAAACAATGGGCCACCAGCTAAAGGTTTTAAATTTCCACTCTTGGTCTGCTTTGGCGTTTGCTTTACCCAAGGCATGTTACCTGTCCTCCACAAGTGTGAAATCTATGTGTGACATAGATGTGGGTTTCTTTTTGATTTTTCAAACTGATATCATCTTGTTCCATGGTTGCTTTGGCTCCCTGATTGGAAAGCCCCTCTGTAACTCTCTGGTCCTGTTTACTTCCTGTTCTTCAGCTACTGACCCTAAACTGTGGTTTCAGACTCAGACTATGTGTTCTAGAAGGAAGATTTGTTTGTATGTGTGGTACTAGGGTTTGAACCCCAGACTTTTTTAAAATTAGTTTTTATCTTTATTGGTACATTGTATACACACATCATGATCACACTCAACATTGGGAATTTGTACCAGTATCTGAGACAGTTAATTCTATTTTTTTCCCATTCTTTTACTCACCCTACAACTCCCACCCCCTAAATACATAAGCCTTGTTTCCCTTTTTTTAAATTTCCATCACATTTTTACTTTACCCCTATTATTCACTCCTCCATCACATTTCCCTTTATTTCCTATTTCAGAATATCCATTATACATTCTAGAACTCATTAACATCTTCAGTCTCTCATACCAGAGGACAGATATATTTACACATCTGTGACCCATTTATTTCACTTATGAGTATGTCCTGAAGGTATGTCCATTTGAGTCTAAATGACTCAAACTTACCATTGTTTAAGGCAAAATAATACCCCATTTTATAGAAAACCACATCTTCTTTATCCAGTCTCCAGTTGATGGGCATTTGTGTTGTTTCCATGACTGAGCGATCACAAACTGAGCTGCTATGAACCTGGGTGCACATACGTCTTTTACAAAAGAATATGCACATATTCTTTTACAAAATTTTTAAAATTGAATGCTTTACTGGTACATTTTATATACAGCTCACAATCACACTCAACAGTGGAGAATTTGTACCACCATATGACACAAGTTAATTCTCATTTTTACCCATATCCCTACCCACTCCATAACCCCCACCCCCATATATATGTTCTTTCTTTTTCTTTCCAAATCATATTTATTCTTTCCCCTCATTACTTTCCCCTACCACATTCCCTTTGAATAGTTCCTATTTCACAAAAGCTATCATACATTCTAGAACTCATTTACATCTACAGGTTCTCACACCAGAGAAAAGATATGGTATTTATATATCTGTGATGATTCTTTTAATTTGTGTATATTCCTACCAGGGCAATAGCAGAGCCAAATGGGGCCTCTAATCCTAGCTTTCTTAGGAATTTCCACACTGAATTCTATAGAGGTTGTACCAGTCTACATTCCCACCAGCAGTGGAGAAGGGCTCCTTTTTCTCCACAGCCTCACCAGCCTTTGTTGCTGGCTAAGTTTTAGATAGCAGCCATTCTTTGTGGAGTGAGATGAAATCTTAGTGTTGTTTTTACCTGCATCTCCTCAATGACCAGTGATGTTGAGAATTTCTTCATATGCTTCTTGGCAGCTTTTACTTCTTCCTTTGAAAAGTGTCTGTTCATTTCAGTTGTCCATTTTTGAATTGGGTCTTTAAATTTGGGAGGACTGATTTTTATGCTCTTATATATTCTAGATAGTAGGCCTTTGTCTAGAGACAGCTGGTAAAGATTCTTTCCCAATTTGTTGGCTGTCTTTTGGCTCTACTGGTAGTCTCCTTTACTGCGCAGAAGCTTTTTAATAAAAAGAGATCCCATTAGTTGATTTCTTCTGCTAGATCTTGTGCTATATAGGTTTTGTTCATAAAGTCTTTCCCTAAAGCCAATGTCTCCAAGAGTTTTATCTAACTTGTTTTGCAGAAGTTTGAGCCCCAGACTTTTGCACTGAGGTACAATATCATCTTCCTTTTCTACTTATTTTTTAGTTTGAGAAAGGATCTTTCGAAGTTGCTTGGTCTAGATTCAAATGTTGATCCTACTGCTTCAGCCTCCAAGAGTGCTAGGATTACAGGTATGCACGATGATCACACCCAGCTGAACATCCATACTTGACAAAGGCAGAAGCACTGGGCAACCTACATAACCAGGGCTTCTGCATAAATAGCTCATAGTGTCTACATGCCTTTGTGAGCCAAGCATTCTTCCTTGCTGTCCTGCCTGCAGCCATGCTCATTCTGCCCTTGAACTTCTTATGCTTGGGTCATGAAGGAAGGGGTACTGGTACTTCCAAATTTCGAAGACAAATTTACAATGATGATGCTGGGCTTCTTGTATGTGATGATTTATGCATGGTGAATGGAAAAACATGCTGTTTTCATCCCTTTTAAAACCTAGTAATGACCTAGAGGGAGAATGGGATACATGTATCTATTCCTTTCTCTTTGTCCTTTTCTCTGTCTAAATCTGTGTACCTACATCTATATTTTCTTTTTTCACAATGATCCAGTGGTGTGAATTTAGTAGTTCAGTGGAGCTCTGTCACACCATTGTTTATTATTTATATTTTGCCTAGTGGAATTTGACACTTATTTGCAATGCAAAGATGCAAAATTGTATTATGCCCTTCAAGAAATATATATGTAAATGTAGGCCAACCCTTCAAGCAAAATAAGAATATATGTCTGTACTATGGAGAAGGAGAAAATCCAGTCGCCTCAGAATAATACCTGCTGGGAAAAGGAGACGCTAAATGAATGACCTTGGGTAAGTCCTTCAGATTCTCAGACCCTTGGTTTTCTTATTAGGGAAAAATAAAGATTTGGAACAGATGATCTGTGAGGGAAGGACTACTCATATGATTTAGAAATTTTGATTTCTTTTGACTGTTGTTTAATGAATAGTTTTTATTCCAATGCAGTGTGACAGATTCTCCATATGAAGTCACAACTGCATGTAGACCAACAGAGTCCTCCTGAGACCATACAGTGTGACAGTCAAAGTATAGTTAGGAAACCCATGCCAGGGAGTTTAGCAGAGGGAATTTATTACAAGGAACCAGTTATGAAGTGTTGGAAGAAAGACAACACGAATCAGAGGAAAATAAGGCAGGCTACATTTTGCAATAGCAGGAGTCATTACTGCCCTTGGGCTGGAGGAACAAAGGAGAGAAGTCTTATTGTTAGAACACCATAGCCAGTGTTCCTGGGACAAGGAGGGGACGAACATGCTAGTGAGAGCTGGGACCTCCATCAGGACATAGTTGCTGCAAGGAGTATTCCTGGGAGCAGAAAGAGACAGGCAGAAATAGTCTGGCTTACTTCTCCCTTTTCCAGTTGATCCTAGAAGTGAATGGAAGCCAGTCTGCGCGGGAGTTTGGAATGGATTCTGTGCAGCAGTCACCCCTGAGGAGCAGAACGGGTGAAGGGAGGGCCCGGTGTGAATATGAGGATAAGGAAGGAGCTGACCTGGCACAGGGAGGCTGCAAAGCTTTCAGTGCGGCCTTGTGGATCCCATCCTAGCTGGCTTCCTGATGGCCTAGCAGCAGAAGCAGGGGATTCCAGTGCGAGATGATTTTCCTTAGTCCTTTTCAGGCTTATCACTTCTCCCATTTATAAAAACCTTGTGAGATTTCCAATTAGTAACTACAACTTCTTAGCACCTGCTATGTGCTAAGCAGTTTATAGATGGCATCTCTCTCTCTCTCCTCTGGCAACCTTGCTTGAAAGACGGGAACTTCTGTATTTCAAAGATGAGGAAAGTAGGTCAGAGAGCTGAAGCCACTGTTTAGAGCCATGCTAGCTGCGTAGAGGGCGAGTGGAGCACAGGGAATCTGAGTCGGAAGCTCCTTCTCAAATAGAGGTGGGGTCAGGTCAGGTGGAGCTCTGCATTTTATACAGAATGTCATTCTGGTTTCCGGAAGCCAAAGGCTCTGAAATGCCAGGAAGTAACAGCAAACACCAAGGGAGGGACTAACGGCCTCAAAGCTTCCCAGAAGCCTCTGCCAGGAGGGCTGTGCCCTCCCCCCCTGCTCCCAGGCAGGGGCTTCAGGCTTCTCTGCCTTCCTGGCAGCTTGTTGGAATCTTGTGCTTCTTGGTCCCTTTAACCAGATTTCTTTATTTACAGAATCACACTTGGCTGGTAAACGTGATGGTGGAAAATAGGGTATTACAGGTGTTCTTTGGAAAAAGTTGCTGAGTAAGGCCATTAAAGCCAAGAGTCCAAACGAGGGAGGGAAGAAGATGAGCAAATGGTTTGGCCCCCTCTGAAGAGAAGGAGGGTTGGTGGTGGTGACAGGGAAGAGCTGGAGCTGGAGCTGGAGCTGGAGCTGGAGCTGGAGCAGCAGCTGGAGCAGCAGCTAGAGCAGCAGCTGGAGCAACAACAGCAGCAGCTGGAGCAGCAGCAGCAGAAGCCGGAAGCCGGAAGCCAGAAGCCGGAAGCCGGGGCTGGGCGGGAGGGAAATGGGATAAGGATGGGTGGGGCTGCACTGGAAAGTAAGCGGGGAGCAAGGGGCCTGATGTCTGGAATTCAGGGAGGCCATGAGCTAACCTGCCTTCCATGCTGTGAGAGACAGTGGTTGGGATGAGGAGGTCCGATTAGAGCTGGACCTGGAACAAGCATCCAGGAACATCTGGGAACACGGGGAAAGCATTTGGACACTGGAACGTGTGAGTAGGAGCATGTAAACAGAGGGAGGCCTGAGCAAGGCCTGACATGAGGGTACTCTGCTAATTGGTGGGAACTGTGCGGTTATTTCTGAGTATAGTAGCCTCACGCTTGTCCTAAAATTGCTTCTCTAAGTGACAGTTAGCCTGTGGGAGGTGGTGACAGACAGTCCTGTGCCCACCAGACCCATCAGCATCTCGTACCTTTACAGAACATATGGCCCAGTGAAAGGATGTGTGAGGGCTGCCACCCAGGGTAATGGTAGGCCCAGCAGCAACTGGGTTTAAGGGACCACTGACAGCTACCACATTGGCAGATGTGGACTAAGGTGAATAGATTGACAGGAACCATCAATCTTTGAAGCCACATAGGGAAAAGGTAAAACCAGTATTTAGAAACTACACAAAGGTGTATTTCAATGGGATCCAAGCAAAGCCATTAGTGAGGTGTTGGATGGGTTAATTTCCAAAGTAGTAAGTTCTCCACCATCGGAAGTATTCACATTGAGGCTGAACTTTATAAGAGATCTCCGTACCATGGGGTCATTCTAGATTGTTTGGGAGATCTCTTGGAACTCTACTGTCATTTTTTCTTCCCCATGATTGATTCACTTCTCAGGATTCAAGTTGGGGACAAAACATGATCCAGGTAAAACAAAAGGAGCAGGGAAGAAGGTCCAAAGCCTTCACAGGAGACAAAACTCGTGATGGTGCCACTCTGGTCATTGGCAGTAGTGAGAAGAGGTTCCCAGGATGTGTTATATAACATTTCATCCCAGATAACTTCTCCCTACATTACAGATCATCCTGTCAAAAATTTGGGGGAGTAAAGAGAAGTAGGTAGAAATATGTTCACTTAGCAAGTGGGGGAATCAGGATACAAGAAAAAGTATAACCATAAATTACAAAGTTGGGACTGGGTGGAATCTGCAGAGGTTCATTGTTCCATGCCTCTTATTTTACAGATGGGAAAAATGAGGCCCAGAAGTGTAGAGCCCCTTGCTCAAATTTACATTATGATTGGTTCCAGGGTCAGAACCAAGGCCACTCTTGGTCCTGTGCTGTACACGTAAGACTCATTATCGTGGAGTTGGCAGAAAGGCCTAACATTCTCTCACTGGGGCAGTTGGATAAGACAGAAACTGGACCCCTCTTCTGACCCACTGTCCTGTCTTGAGCCTTTATAGGGGGTGTTCTAGGTAAGTAGATAATTTCTGGAACACAGCAGAGTTTGAGGTTCTGTGGGAAAGTAGGAGCAGATAACCAGGCTGACCACCAGTGTAGCCTCTGTTCATACCAGGAGGCTTTGGAGAAGCCACCCGATAGGCCGTGTGCACTGGGGTAATTGCTGGAGAAGCAGAAGGGAGGTGAAGGCAGCAGCAGGTGCAGCAACAGCAGCAGGTTAGGGGCGATTTGTCATGCTCCACAGTGTTATCAGTATAATTACACTGAGAACAAGTTTTCTATTTGGAAAAGGAGCTGGAGTACAAGAGTCGCTCCCGCCAAAACAACAGGTGCTTTGGCAACACCTGCCACCTCTGTAGCTGCTGATGCCCCAGTGTCTTGGCACAGGCTGGCTTTGCTGGACTCTGGCTGGACAGAATGGGCAAGGAGTTCTCTGCCTTGCTGAATCCTGAAGTGTATGTGGGGAGGAAAGCTTCCTTTGCCATTTTTCAGTGATGCCACGTGTCTGTGTCTGAATGCTGAGATGGAGGGAGAGAGGGGTGAGAGAGAGAGAGGGAGGGAGGGAAGAGAGGAGACGAGGGAGGGCAGAGAGATTTGAGGAGGGGAAGCATATATATTTTTATTCCAGAGGAACTAGAAAGATGCTAAAGCCCAGAAAACCTCAGAAATATTTACATAAGGAAGGATAAGGCAATTTTTATATTCTGAGATTATGATACAAAGGAGAGAAAAATGAACTGCACAAAATTGTTTGCATTTATATATAAAATTTTCTTTTCTTGCCTGGAATGAGTAATTAACATTCACAAGAAGTACTGGGCTCTGAATGAACTGTGTAGAAATGGAGTGACGCTTCCAAGAAAGTCCACAGCGAAGCCCAGGGAGTGGAGGCCAAGGGAAGAAGGGTCTTGCAGGTCCCGCTGCTCCCGGCGGTGGGTGGGTTGGAAGCCTGCCCAGGGGGAACCGGAAGTCAGCAGAGCACGCAGAATGCTGAACACAAAATGCCTCCTTCCCGGAAGGTATTATGGGCAATGCAAAAAGAATGCAGGGCTCGTGTCTACATTGTAAAGTAGTCGGGGGGGGGGGGTTTAAACAATACAGGTCATGGAAAGTATGTTTTGGGCTACTCAGGAAGCTCATTGTTTTATAAGTATTGTAAGACATATGAAACACCATTATCTGAGCTTATTTGTACCGATTGAATGCAGTTCAATTAAGCCAGCTTTCGCATTCATGGAGAACGCTGCACATGAAAATCATTGTGCCTCTTAGGTGAAATAAGCCTGTCGAAAAAGCTGGGTCCTGATCGACAGGCGTAATGTGTAGGATGGGAGGTATTGATAGTTCTCAGCTATGAGCCGAGAATGACCAAAGGTTACTGGAGACTTGAGGAAGGCCTGAGTTCTAACTGGCGGGAGGATGAGAAGCTGAGCCTCCTGCTGTACATGTTGTTTGTTATAATGGTGATGGTAAAAGAAAAGATTCACATGTCTAAAAAGGTGCGTAACTTACTTCCCTTTCACATACTTTGGATCCTTTAAAGGTGACACAGGAAGAGTTGAGAAGGTCAAAACCGAGAGTGTCAGAAGCACCCATGGAACACACTGAGTGAGTAGTGAGCCGGACCCTTTTATGACCAGCAAGGGACCCAAGAGCTACCTTTATTGCTCACTTAGGAATGTTTTTCACTGTACGCTGGAGGTTATACTTCCTGGTTTAGCGAGAAGCCCTACTGAATGTGCAGTTATTTACAAAATTAACTTTGAGCAGCTGAGTTTGTTGCCAAGGACAACAGAAGTGGGGAGACAGCTATTTTTTTCCCCCTCTTGTGATGTTTTGGGGGCAATTTACAATGGATAAATGTTTCATTAAAAAAGGTAGCTGCTGCTTTCCTCTCGTCTGTGGACTCTGCAGCGGTAGCAGAAAGTAACTCCAGTCAATGTGCAAACGCTGCAGATCCCTCGCTCTAGAATTCCACACACATCCAGCTTGTCTAGTGAAATTTCCTTACCGTCTCTGATGGCAAAAATAAAGAGGACCCCAAACTGGCTCTTGGATCCCATCCCAGATGTCTCAAATATTTGATATGGCATGATATGAGTGGGTGTTTTATTCTCTAGGGCCTGGGGGAAGGGAATTCCTGACCGCATAATTATATTTTGACCTCTTGAAATTTATTTACCCTGTCCTTTGCAGGGGAATTGCCAGTCTCTTTTCTGACTAGGGGTGGAAGTGGGCTCAGTCCTTACACTGGATGGGAGGAGGCTTTGGATTCATCCACCCGCACTGCCTAAGGTGGCTGTTTTTCTCACTGACAATTTAGTCCTCTGTATTGTAAGGGCTCGGGCCATCTGCTGTGTCTGATGTTAGGTGTGCTGTTGAACTTAACGAATTGCAACGGGGCGAATCAACAGCACCCTGGTGATGTAAGAGCAGCCAGCATGCTAGAAACATGGGCTAGGAATCAGGACCCAAATGTACACACTGACAGCACAACTTGTCCAGATGTATCGACTGCGATTTCTAAAGTCAAGTACCAACTGGTTTGGAAAAAGCAGTGGAATTTAGTTAAAGAAAGCGTGAGCTCCACTTGTGTTTGACTGAATACATTTTGCTGCTAAAATAACTGCACAGTTGGATCTGAATTGTTTTTTATGTTTGGGTTTGTTTACATTTGCGTTTTTTTCTAGTAGTGCTTTGGAAAGATAATTTATGTCTGTAATCACATCCTTAACAAAACTGGCTAATCACCCAATTAAAGCAAACATTTCAAAAATAGATAAAGTGAAAAATAGGTTGTTTTCATTACTACCTTAGATTATTTCAGTGAATAATGCTTGTGACCTCCTGAAGAGAAGCTTGCTCCCCAGAATTTGAAGGAAAACAGTCAAGTCGAGCTCCAACTGTGGCTCTGGGGTCCACAGATTCCTCAATACCAGAGGGCTTTTCATTTTTTAGAACATTAGCTCCCTGGCATTGTTTCTATGTTTCTAATTACACCATAAATAACAGATGCTTTAAGAATAAAGTAGTACTAATAGATCAAGCCTTTGATGTGTCTTATTTTTGTTCCTTCTCTCATAGGTTCCTCTCACTCAGGGAAATGGCCATCAAATGAAAATGAAGGTTTATCCATTGAGGTTTTCTAGCAGGCATATAAATGTTAAATCTGTCATATTTTTCAATGGTATTCTCTGATTTACATTTTTTAATTTAATGATATAAATCTAAGAGATCTTTCCATGACAAAACATAGGGAAAGCTCTGCTGGGTCACATAGTTGTGTCAAGTCATTTTCTTATTGATGGACATTTATGGTGTTTTAAACTTTTCCTCATTATTAAACGATGAAAATCCTCAAATATGCCATTTTGCATTTGTGACAAGTATTCTTCTATGTTTGGTATCTCAGAGTGAAATTTCTGGGTAAAATGATATACATATTCTAAGTTCTAATAAAAACTGCCAAACTTATCTCTAAAAATGTTGTACCAATTTATACTCCTGTCAACAGTGTTTGAGGACCTGTTCCTGTAACCTAAGCCAATGTTTGCTACTACTAATCTCTTAATATTTTGTCAACTTATGAGTGAAAGTGACATCTTATTGTTCTCTTAATTGCATTACTAGTAAGACTGAGTAATATTGTGTTTGCCACAATCTCTTCAAAATTAAATTTTAAAAAGTTAAATCAAATTTTTAACTACTACTTAAAGATAAAATTGCGCAAAAATAGAATAACAATATTGTGATGCATGTGTATAATATATTGTGTTTTAATCAGTATAAACATATCTCTCATTACATATGGGTGAGATCATCTGCTATCTATTATTCTATTCTTGGTTTATTTCATGTAACAAAAAGATTTTTCATTTCCAAGCATGTTTTTATCAGTTACGGGATTTCACCCTTTCATGGTTGAAGAGTATCTGCTGTGTGTGTTTGTTTGTGTGTTTGTGTATGTATCATGTCTCTTTATCTGTTCATCTGTTGGTGGACACAGGTTATTTTCATTTCTTCACTGGTGTGAACAGTGCGGCAATAAACACACAAGTATAGCTATCTCTTTCACATACTAATGACACTTCCACTGGCTGTATATGAATAATTGAATTGCTAGGTCTTATGGTAATTCTGTTTTTTAAAAAGCTATACTTTTCAATAATGGTTGTGCTAATTTATATTCCCACCAACAGTGTGTAAGGGTTCCCATTTTTATAATATCCTTAGTAGAACTTGTTTTTGGGTGTCCTTTTGATAATGGCCATTTTTACTGAAGTAAGGAGACATTTAATTGTGATTTTATATTAGTTTTAGTGATGTTGAATATTTTTTCATATACCTGTTGGCCACTTTTGTGTCATCTTTTAAATTACACTTTGTTTTAGAAAATAAGTATATTCTCATAGTATAAAAAGTCAGAGTTCTAGAAGAAAATATTAACTCTGTGGCTTCCTAACTTATCTGTGGTCCAACAAAGCCTGTGTCTTTCAGATTGTAATATTTTCTGCCTTCATATTTCTAAATAATGTTCATATATCACTGTATTAATTATTTTCCATCACTGGGATAATGTGCCCAACACTGGCACCTTAAAAGAGGAGAGGTTTGTTTTGACCCTTAGTTTTTCAGAGGATTCAGTCTAGGGTCAGCTGGCTTCAAGAAAGAGGAAGATAGTGGAAGGGTGTAGCGGAGGAAAGCTGCTCATCCACGGAATCCAGGAAGTGGAGGGCAAGGGTGGAAGCCAGAAAAGGGTACATCCTTCTAGTTCACACACCACGCCAGTGACCCAGTCCCCATCAGGCTCCAGCACATTCAAGGACGAACTCAGGGGTGGATTAATTCCCAGAAGTGTACAGAACCCCATGATAAAACCATTTCCCCAAAGCTCTAAGTCTGAACACTTGAAATTTTAGGGAACTTTTTAGATCTAAGCCATAACAATTATTATCTTTTTATTATTTAATTGTATAGAATGTTTAATGATTTCTGAGGTCAAAACTGTAAGTAGTTTAGCCAAAGACTATTCTTCTTTTCTTGCTTAGCAACAATCTTCTATATAGAAGGTGTTGATAACAGTTCTATCACAAGAAATGTATTTTACTGCTTCCTATACAGACAAGGTGGTTGATGTTTTGTAAGTGGAACAAATTTAAAGGCAAAACAAATTGATTCATTTGTCATGCAAGTGGATTTTTTTTTTTTTTTACTTTTCAGTTTTCCTCTTTCTGCATGACTGGAATACACACTTTATGACCAGAGACTGAGCAGTCACCCACTCACTGAGAAACAAATTGGAAGACTGAGTTATCACACTGAAGAGGATGAGCTAATGGGTATATTTTTACTTACTTTTGTAAATATAATTTGGCCTCTATTATGTCTTTTTAATGAGTGTTTCTGGCATATAGGAAATGTGGTTTTCAGTTTATATTTTTCACACATTTCCACTGCATTTGGCTACTTACTGGATGCTAATAAATTATGAGAGCTTTTACATTGATTATTTAGGGTTTCTAGGATTTAATTAGATTTAAACTCTGGCTTTTTAAAAATCTTGTTTTAGTATTATTAATCCTTCCTGAACTGTGTGTTTCAGTCTGTTTATATTCCAAACTCTAGTGGAAGGTAGAGTCTGGAGAGAGGGTCTTCCATGAAACCTTTTCTTTGCAGGAAAGGCCAGAAATAAGTCTTAAAGGAAGACTTATTAAGTTAAAATGTTGTCAGGGTAGACAACCTGAGCCCAGGCAGAAGAAATAAGCTGTACAAAGAAACACAAGTATGAAAAAAGCAGATATTTTAAAGGGAATGGTAAGTACTTTTGTATGGGTGGGTATATAACATACACATAAAATACAAATACCTTGGTGTGTAGTATCTTCTGGATTTTCTGGCTTGTTTCCCCTGGATCCTTCTGCTATTTCTCAGAATATACTGTCTGAGCTGGCCACACCATGCTTCTTTGCTGTTTACTCTCCTTTGTGCTCAAATCCACGTTACAAATACTGCTTCTTTTTCAGTGTCCTACTCAGTAGTTTACAGGCTCCCAATGCTAAATGAAGCATGACTCTTTTTTCAGTAATATAATTTTTAAACAAATTTAACATAACTGACTTGCATCATAACCAGGGTATAAAAACTGCCCTACTTATCTTTCTATCTTCTGTCATTTAGCCAATGCCTGGCACATAAAAGGCAGACTTAAATTGAATTTGGGCTTTTACATTTAGGAAGAAATTTCCAGTTGTCCATTAGATGCACATGTAATTTCTTGACTAGATGTAAGTATCCCAATTTGAAAACAAACATTTTATACTACTTTTTCTCTTCTACTTTCTATCCAGATTTGTCTTTCTAGCATTGCTCATTGCTTCTCAGATGTTGGCTTGGAAACTATAAATTCTAGCCAATAGGTAAAAGAACCCAGAAAAAGTTCTTAACATTTTTTGAATATGAGTGAGATAAAATTCATATATTATGAAGGCAAAGAAGAAAATTTAATGAAAAGTCTGCCTCCAGCAGGTAGGGTAACTAATCACACTGAAGGGTCCCTCCTGAAATGGAGAGCAATAATTATTTTTTGAGGATTTCTTTAATAATTTTAATAATACTCTCTTTAATAATTATAATTTAATAATTTTGTTGAAGATTTTCAATCAGCTGGTTTCAAGACAGTCACTTAAAATGTTGTGTTATCATGTCTGTGAGCTCTGATAAAAATGGCGAAGTTGAAAGGCTTACAAATCTCTGCCCAGTTTGTTTTCAAAAGATTTTTTTGCTGAACTTATCGGTTCATCTAAATTAGACAAGATAGATTGGTTCAAAATTGATAACTCAAATGACCATGACTTCCACCCAGTGCTAAGGAACAATTAGATTGAGTCTATCATCCATTCTGAAGTTCAACTTGTGGAATCTGGCTTGATCTTGATGTTGGCCAACTCTCTTTTGGAAGATGAAGTAGGCTTGAGAGGTTATTTTCTGGCTCTGTGGATTTCCATGGGAGAGGGGCAGGATGGGTGGTGATGTGCAGTGACCAGCTACAGACGGAGCTGTAGAGGCTGAGCCCTGAGTTTCGGCCATGGTGGAACACCAGAATTGCATTTGCAGATGGACCTAACAGAGACGTCAGGAACAAAGTAGATAAAGAGCAAGGTGCAGGAACCAGGGTTTCTCCTGTGACTGGGCTTGCTCTTCCCTCCTTCCGTAAGCTCCAAAGCACATGGTCAAAGGTACTGGATAGAAAGATACTGCTTGGTGCACATGCAGGGCAATGGGTGCTCTCGATTCTTCTTCAAGCCCATGATGAAGATATTAAATCACACTGACCCTCAGAGGCACTGTGTGGGGTGTCACACCGTTTGCCTAAATGACAGATACTTCAGTTCATTGCATTTTGTCTGAGTGTTGACTCAGCTGCTTGACCTTAAATCAAGTCAAAAATAATAAGAAGCAAGAACAGAAGAATGTAGAATCCATTTCTTACCTATTTATACTCAACTTTATCAAACTTAGACATCTAGATTCTGCCATCCTGGGCTGGTTATTAGCCACAAATTTGAAAAATGAATACAGGCTTTCCTGTGATTATAGCAACAATATAAACCCTAGCCTGACAGAGAAGAGAGAGAGCTATAAAAAGAAGACACATGTTCCTACAAAGTATCCCAGGGACAAGAAACAGAAACAGTTTAAACTTCAAAGGCTATGATATCACTCTGGGACTTCACATGTCATTTGTTAATAGCAATGAGAATGGCTGACATTTATTGGATGCTTATTATCTGTCATCCGCTCTTCCCAGTACTTCCTACATAGGAACTTCGTGAAGCTTCACAACACTCCTAAGAGTAAGTTAATGACTTCATTCTGCAGATAAGAACATCGAAGCACAGGGAGATGAAGAAAATTACCCAGATTACACA
>PVIC010015019.1:0-35779 GCA_004025085.1 Thryonomys swinderianus
GTTTCCTCACTGCTCTTTTTTTTAATGAGGTTCTACATAGATTACACTAGTGTAGTACAGAGTTAGTATGACCTACTACTTAAAGACTAGTCGGAGCTTGAAACGCATAAACTGCATGTATGTTGTAATTTGACAAATCCCACTTCTAAATAGGTTTATGCAGTGGACCTTTGACTTATGCACTCAGACCGTTCATGAGGGTTGGCTGTAACGCAAGCTGGCCAGTGGAGGTGCAGACTCCTCGATACAGTGTTCAAAGGCTCTTTCCTCGGTACAGGCATATCCCAGTGTCCTTAGAGAGACACTGGCCCGGGATTTCCCAGCTAACCCCAGGAAAGGATGTTGTGATGTTCCTTCCGGAGCTCTTAAGGGTTAAATCTGTATCTGAGACTGTGTGTAAGCACAAGCAGCCAGAACTCAGGTTGCAACTCAAGACTTTGGTCATAAATTAAAACTAAAATTCCAGTCGTAGCCCAAGTAGTTCATGTGTCGTGCCAGCCATAGCTCAAGGCTCTGCTCTGTTAGATTTTTAAAGATCAAAAGTTGTGTTGCCGGGCGTGGTGGCTCACGCCTGTCATCCCAGCACTCGGGAGGCAGAGGCAGGAGGATTGCTGAGTTCGAGGCTTGCCTGGGCTACAGAGTGAGCTCAGGGCCAGCCTGAACTATAAAGCGAGACCCTGTCTCAAAAAAATAAAAAAAAAGTTGTGCCTCAGGTTTCTGACTTTACCATTGTAAATAGGTAAGTATCTGACTATGGGAGACTAGAAAAAGGGAACATTAGGCTTTTTTCATTCCGCTGATACATAGACTTGGATCTACACACAGAGGTCAATCTGGTGAAGAAAGAGAGGGATCTAATGTGAAATGTTTATTAAGTACTGGAAGGTACTCATTGAAAAGCTAAATTAATATAAAGTCTGCAACATAAAAGGTATGAAAGTGATTGAACAGGAATCACACACTTTTACATGTAGGGAGGCTCCCCCCCCTCTTTTGAGACAGGGTCTCGCTTTGTGGTTCAGGCTGGCCCTGAGCTCACTATGTAGCCCAGGCAAGCCTCGAACTCAGCAATCCTCCTGCCTCTGCCTCCCGAGTGCTGGGATGACAGGCGTGAGCCCCCACGCCCAGCTTTTGTCTCATTCTTATTTACAGCTCTCTACTCATTCACTCGCCTCCATGCAGCTTTCTTTGTACCATTCTGTCCATTTTAGGGCTCAGTAAATATCTGTCGCTTTGGGGAGAAAAGCACAGACTTTGGGAGAAGTTAACTTCTATAAGGTCAGGGAAGGTGCAACCACAGTCTGAGGTAGAGAAGTCACAGAATTCTTTACGAAGGAACGGAGACGTCAAGCTTATTGTCAGAGAAAAAGAAAAACAGGTGAGCGGGATGGAGGACAGACGGGGTGAGATGGTGCGTCCGCAGGCCGGGGAGTCAGCGGCAAGGCCAGACACCGAGTGCTGGCCATGACGGGCCTGCGGCTGGAAGCTGGCTCGGAACTGACTGCTCCCTTTCTAAACTGAACATCCCAGCTGTTCGCTAGGACTGAGTAACCGGTTTAATTTGAAATGCTTTAATGCTTTCTGTTTAGAACGTTGCCAATGCTACTCAGACAAAAGCTCGCGGATGCACACCATCGCTCAGTGCTGCAGGGCCTTCCATCTATCCCTCCCCACCTGGGGTTTCTGCCTTCATTTTTAAAGTCTGGCTCACAGCTCACTTCGTTGTGTGTCTGTCTGTTCCTCACCTGGGAGAAGCTAACCGCCGCTTCTTCTCCTCTGGCATCATTAACACCTTTGACAGCTAACATGACGCTCATCAGGGTAACTTCGCATCCGCCGCCCCTGAATCCCTTTACCCCACGGCAGCCTTCGCGTAGCCCGTGAACTAGCCGGGGGTCCAGCGCCCGGTACATATTAACTCCTATTTGCTGAAGTGCAGTGTTTCCTTTTGTTTGGTCTCCGGAGGGAAAGTGAAAACATAATTTCCGGACTATCTGTATCTGAAGTATGTTGTAAAGAAAGAACATTGCATCTAAGAAGAGAATCTTTTGCCCAGTTTACTATTTGGTTTTCGTATTCATGTTGAGGGGAATCCTAATTGTTTGCTGTATTCCAAATGCCTTTTACAATTTTCCTGCTGAACCCTATGACTATAATACTAGTTGTTATTATACGCCACTACCATCCAGTGGAGATTTCAGGTAAGCCACAAATAGGAACCACATATATTATTTAAAAATTTTAGTGGCCATGTTTAAAATGTGAAAAGCAACGCATGAAATTAAAAAAAATTTTTTTTGAGACAGGGTCTCGCCTTGTAGTTCAGGCTGGCCCTGAGCTCACTATGGCGCCCAGGCAAGCCGCCACGAACTCAGCAATCCTCCTGTCTCTGCCTCCCGAGTGCTGGGATGACAGGCGTGAGCCACCACGTCCGGCACTGTGGTATGCGGTGTTGATGGCTGGTGGGCGTGTCTCCACGCCCAGCATTCTATGTGGTTACCGGGGATCGAACTCAGGACCTTGCGCTTGCAAGGCAGGCGCCGGAACCACTGAGCTAACCCTCCGGCCCAGAAATTAATTTTAATAATATGTGAAACCCCGTATGACATCATTTCTACACGTACTCAATGGGAAACGAATCAACACCATACCTGACGGTTTTTGGACCAGCGCTAGTGCGTGTTTGCTCCTTCACCTTGGGCTGAGCGTCACTGGGCCGCGCACTGGCCGGGCCGGCACCCAGGGCCCTGACGTCAGGGAGGCTTCCGGGTGTGGCGTGACCGTCCCTGCACTCGCCCGCTGGTTCTCACCGCAGCTTTGCCGCGGGCGCTGCTGGGCTCCTCCCACAGAGGGCCACACGGGGCGCCCACCCTCGGGCATCTGTCTGAGGACCACCGAGCGGCCCTGGCACTGGGCCCTGGCGTCGACTTCCACTGAACGCGCGGAACGAGGATGAGAGCTGGGGGGAGACGCAGTGTGATGCGCTCTGAGTCTTTTGATGACACTACGTTGAACATCAGGCAAAGCGGGGCTGGCGACCTGACAGCAGCTCAGACGGTGCTGGGAAGTATTTATGAAGGACAATGTCGAGGAAAGGGCAGGGTTCGTTTACCAGGCGAGACCCGGGTGCCCCTACCCCTCGGCCTGTTGAATTCCCTGGCGGTTTGTTTGTGTGGCGACCCTTCCACGCCACATACGTAGAACAGAGTGACTTTTCTTCCTTCCACTTTAAACTTCCATCTGTTCCACGAAGTTTGGTAAAAGTATATGCTCTGGTGACTGGGCTGAATTAAGGCCAGAGTCTGAAAGGGCCCTGATGCCGTGGCTTTGTTACAGAGGCCTGCAAAATATGATCCTGGTGTTGTGGCTTATACCAATGTGCACAGTTTCCTCCTTTTGCTTCGCACAGTGTTAAAAATGAACAAAAGATGTTTCCCAGCGCACTTCCCTTATGTGTGGGGACTAAGCGAGCTCATTTGAAGTTTCTACATCCTTATAAAAATGCTTTTTACTGAAACATGTTTTTGATCAAGAGCATAATTTCATGATTGCATGTGTGTTTTGGAAACAAGTTTGTGTAACAAGTGTACAGAGGTGAGGGTTCGGCCCCACTGCCCTTCCCGGACCAGCCGTTCTAGATAGAGTTCTAGCCTCAGCCTCACCAGTGGCTCTGAAGACCATTTTGGGGGAAGGAGCCAACTGGTATCATTACTAATTAGTGTACCTCCCTTATTTCTGGATTTGAAGAACTGGAAATGCAGTTAAACAACTTCAGTGAATTTAGATACTAAGAATTGTACCCAAGAATTGTACCTTTAAAAAATATTGAGTCAAGGTCTCACTACATTGCAGAGTTGCCTGGGCTGGGCTTGTGATCCTCCCATCTCAGCCTCTCAAAGTGCTGGCATTCCGGGTGTGCCACTGTGCCTGGTTTAGAGGTTTAACTTTTAAATTCACACAGTGTCAAACCTCAGACAAGCTGCACAGCAGAATTTTTGACACCAGTTACAATAACAGTTCATATGTAAGAAGTACTAGATCTCTTACACCTGATGTACACATATTTCACTTGACGTGGGAGGTAGACATAGTCTCTGTTTTATGAATGAGAAAAGCAGTTTGCCCCAGAGTTATAAGTGGCTAAGGCAGGACTGGATCAAGGCGAGTCTAATCCCACATACCCCAGGTTAGGAACTTTTACAATAATTTGCCAAGTTTGTAGAACTAAATGTTTGTAGTTCCAGATTTCTGAATTGCCCCCGCCCCATCCCCACGTAAGTTTACCATTTTGTCCTAAATCTTATGCATTTGTGGTATTCCCGTGAATGAAAAGAAACAAATTAGTAAAAATGGTTGGATTTTGCCTTAGTCATTTTCTGGCATTTAAAATGACTCTCGTTTATTCTCTCTCTTTTAAAGCTTACCGAGAACCTTCAAAACAAAGGGCTAAATCACTTTTTATTGTGTATTTTTCAAAATTGAGCTAAAATTTATAGAGCAAGAAATAAAATATTTTAAGTAAGCAAAACAGTGAGAATTAACATCTTCATCCTGTGGTTTGATTATTAAACCTATCTAGTTCAAAAATACATCCCGCGTTCCAAAGACGCCATAACAGGAAGGAGTTTCTCCGCAAGGGGGAGCCCTCGCCTCCGGCACCGGTAGCCACCAAATTACATCTGTCTCTGTGGATTCAACTGTTCATGGAAATACAGTCAAACAATTTAGACCCTTGATTTATATCCGGGTTCTTTCATTTAGCGTATTGTTTTCAAAATATAGTCACACTGAAATATGCATTAGTATTAATTCCTTTTCACCACAGTAGTAGCTTCTTTGGTAAATATGACAGTTTGCTTCTTTATTCATCCGTTGATAGTCATTTGAACTGCTTCCACCTCTCAGCTATTATGAATAGCGCTACTATTAACAAACACCTGCTTGAGTCCCTCTCTTCAGCTTTGGGAATATATATATATATATATATATATATATATATATATATATATATATATATGGGTACACGTGCTTGATCCTCTGAAAATTCTACTCATAACTATTTTGGAAACAGCACAGCAGCAGAACCACTTGACATTCCCACCAGCAACGTGAGAGTTGTCCAGGTTCCCCACATCCATACTAACTTGGTGTGTTTCAGGATTTGGGCTGGTTTGTTACACCCTGACTGGTGCGGGTCCGCTAAGACAGCCCTGTTGCGTTGACTCGGATGCCTTCATCCCTGATCCTTGATGTCCTTCCACAGTCATCGTGGCCATCTGTGTCTTCCTTGAGGCCGTATCTACTTAAGCCCTTCACCGGTGTCTCACTGCTTTATTTCTCTGTATGCTAATTCGTGAGCTATATTCTGTCGCCTAGATTTATCAGGTAGTGGTTAGCAAATATTTGCTGATGTTCCACAAATTGTCTTTTCACTTTCTGCCTCATGACACACGACAGCTTTTCATTTTGATGAATTTAAAAGAAATGTAAACACATATCTATTTTACTGACATTGTTGTTTATCTTTGCACCTTTGTCGTCATATCTCAGAATCCATTGGAAGCCCAAAGTCGTGAAGATATTAACCCTCTGTATTCTTTTAAAATGTTTATGGATTTAGCTCTTGGAGTTAGAGCCCTGATTTATTTTGAACCAATTTTTAATATGTGTGCAGGGCAAGGGTTCTGTGTACTTCCACTTACTCCTTTGTGTTTCTTCCTAGGAGCACCTGAAGGCGGGGGACTCCATATTTTTAATATGACTTCTCTCACCAAGTCTGAAAACATTCTGTCTGCCACACTGTATTTCAGTATCGGAGAGCTGGTCAATGTCAGCTTGAGCTGCCCGGGGTCCCGGGGCTGCTCACATCATGTGCAGAGAAAGCCCGTCCAGGTTGACCTCTCCGCGTGGACCCTGCGTTCCGCACCGAACCACAGTCGGCTCCTGGGTCATCTGTCGGTAGCGGCAGCCAAACCCCACCGAGACGCGGCCTCCTGGCTCTCGAAGGACATCACTCCGCTCTTGAGGAAAGCCAAGGAAAATGACGAGTTCCTCATAGGGTTTAACATCACATGCAGAGCACACCGGTTGCCCAAGAGGATGTCCCCTTTTCTGGAGCCTTATATCTTGGTGTACGCCGATGATGCTGCCATTTCTGAGCCAGAAACCGTGGTGTCCAATTTCCAGGGACGCCGGCGTCTCCCCACTGGAGCTGTGCCCAGACTGGACAGCCATCTCAGAGCTGCCCTGTCCGCGGAACGGAGGAGGAAGCGCTCTACGGGGGTCTTGTTACCTCTCCAAAACAACGAGCTCCCCGGGGCAGAGTACCAGTACAAGGGGGAGGGGGTGTGGGATGAGAGAAAGCCCTACAAGACCCTCCAGACACGGCCCACTGAGAAGAGTAAGAGCAAGAAGAAACAGAGGAAAGGACCTCAGCCGAAGAGCCAAACCCTTCGGTTTGATGAGCAGACCCTGAAGAAGGCCAGAAGAAAGCAGTGGATCGAGCCTCGGAACTGTGCCAGGAGATACCTTAAAGTAGACTTTGCAGACATTGGCTGGAGCGAGTGGATTATCTCCCCCAAGTCTTTCGATGCTTATTACTGCTCCGGAGCGTGCCAGTTCCCCATGCCAAAGGTAGCCATTGTTCTTTGCCTGGTGCTCGCTTCCTGTTTGCTTTGGATGGAAAAAGGCAGCCTAAAGTGTGTGCATGTGCTTACACATGGGTTTGTGTACGTGTGTGCGTGCAGGCATGCAGTTTCGTTTGCAAGATCCACTTGGGCCCTCATGTGCTACGTTCTAAAATACAATAGATAATATGTTCATGCTCGATTTTTCTCTCATGGTTGTTAACGTGTTATAAGGTCAGTTATAGGGTCAGTATGAAGAATATGGGGGGAAATATATATTTTGTGCTGCTTGCAGACACGGGACATATTGAGGGATGTGGGCATGGGTGAATCTCCACCCGTCCGCAGTCAGGAAACCCCAGGTGGGGTGTGATTTGGGGGGAATATTCGGGGGAGGAGTGAACTGTGGGGGAGGGAAGGGTCAGTCAGGCTGGTGCCCTGGTGTATAAAGTTTTGCTGAGCATTTTCTTGTGAGATAAGTTGTCCCCGTGGAGCTCAGAGTCAGGACTTGGGGAGGTAGGTGGCCTTGTGAAATCTGGCAGATGCTTGTTTCATTTGCCTCCTTGCTAAATATCGAACAGGAAAGCAAAATGGGTTACGATGACCCTGTTAACTTCTTCCAAGGCCCGTCGTAGCCTGTCTCATCCACCGTCAGTGGGGGCTGCATTTTATCCTATCAGTGCTTGGTATTATCAGAAGTCCCTCCAGCCGCCGCTTCCACCTTGCACAGCAAGTCTGAGTGACAGTTCTCCTTGAACTTAGGGTGTAAATAGCGTGCTCAGTGTGGAGTACAATGTGGGGGTACCCTCCAGCCTTCATTTAAGCTTATCACTGCATATTTTTTTCTCCGTGTGAAATGGTTGGACCCTCTGTCATACAACGAAGAATGATAGAAGGAACAGAATTCAGAGAAAGAGTAGATCTTTTCTTTGCAAAACTTGAGTTAATCTTGTTATCATGTAATAAGGAGAAAAGACTGTTTACCTTAGATGGTGAGCATTTTCTGCTTAGGGGGCTTTATAGAAGCATTTTATGTCTTGGTCCTGCGACCATTCGGTGGACTGTACAGGGGTAGGTCTATCTTGGGGCCACAAACTTCATTGAAATCCTCTTTCTCACTAGAAGGCCCCAGAGAGGTGAGTGTTCTGTGTAAGGCCTTATCTTTCCTGAGGATTTTCGATGACCTCATGCCTTATAAATATGAAGGATGTATAATTCTCTTGTCTGAAGATTCATAAAGGACATCTCCCTAGTCAAACAAAACTCATTCAAGTGGGATGAGTTTGAAAATACACACACAAAAGAGATGACAACTGTAACACGTAGAGATGCTTGTTTATTCGATAGCATGGCTTGCCTTGTGGTGTTGAGAGCCAAGAATGAAATATTTAAAATCCATTTGTAAGTTCAGGGTGGCTGATGTTAGGTGGGCTTTGGGTTTTCCCGAAGCCTGTCATAGTCTCACAAGTGGTCGTTTCTTCCGGGTGCCCTGAGGTGAAAGTCTTGCTCTTCCCTCCCGATTCCCACTTGGAGGCCCGGAGAGCCGGGCTCGCGTGGGGACGCCCAGCCCCGGCCCCAGGGGAACCAGCTGGGTGTCCGCCTTTGGCCCCGCTCCTCTTGGCTCTTGCTTACTCTTTCTCGTCACAGAGCAGCTGCTATTCCACGAGAGCCTCACCGCGCTCCTCAGCGATAGAAGGAGCGAGCGTTTGAAATCGAGCCCTGTGCAGTGGCTCCGACGTGTGACTAGCGCTCTGCAGGCTCTCAGGCAGAAGGACTGCAAGTCTGAGGCCAGCCTGGGCAACTTAGTGATGTAGGAAGACCTTGTCTCAAAATTAAAAAAAAAAGACAAGGTCTGGGGACGTAACTCAGTGTGAAGGCCCTGGACCCAATCCCTAGCATCACAGTCAGTCCATTGACGCAGACAGATGAGGGATAAATTAAGGTTAACAGCGTTAAATTTAAGGAAGGGAGCACGTGGTCACTGCAAAATCATTAAACGGACACGCTTGGTCACTGCAGGGCTTCTTAAACTTTGGCGTCTTATTAAGAGGTAGGTTCTGACGTAGCAGATATGGGTGTGGAAGCTAAGGCTTCGCGTAGCTCGTAAGCGGTACTGGTGCTGCTGTTTCACCGACTGCACTGGGAGCCGCACTGCTGAGAGAGAGACAAGGCCTTTGAGTTTGAATCTTGGTTCCACCCTTACCAGCTACGGTCGCTTGGAGAGATGACCCAAATGCTCGATAGGCTCGTTTTAGAGATGGATGAAATAGTAAACAATAAAAATAAAAGTACCCACATCCCAAAATGAGTGGGAAATTGAGAGCACCTCGTGTGTAGAAAGTATATTTTCAGGAGCTACTTACTGTGGAGGTTATTATTTGTGGCCATTGTGGAGACTGAGGAAAATAGAGACCTAAATATAGAGGGCCGAAGAGGGACTGTGGGCCGAAAAGAAAGACTGTGTAGCATATAGGGGTAAAAAGAAAGAAAGAAAAGTGGTGAGAAAGAAAGAAAGTTCTGTCAGGGTTTCTGTCAGCACGGTTTTACCAGCCTCACGGAGCTGAGCGTAGACTTCCCAAGGCGGGTCCAGCGGCCGTGGCGGGTCCAGCGCGGCCCTCCGGGGAGTCGCTGTGCCAGGAATGCCCCTCACAGCAGCCGGACTCATCACCGTGCGGGTTCGGAGCTGCAGTGCCACCAAAGATCCGGGCAGATGTAACAGGCCGACGCGTGGGGCTCTCTCGCTGGGCCTGAGGCCTCCTTCTGCCAGCGGAGAGCGGGTATTTGGCTGTTACAAAGAGTTCTCAACCTCTCATCGCCGCGGATGGATCTCAACTTTGAAAGTTTTCTCGGGGTTCCCTTAAGGCTTCCCAGCTTTGGGTCTTTGGGGAAACCAGAGGATGAGAAACGTGAAGAGGAGAAGAAAAGGGCAATGGCTGGGTATCTCTGCTTTCAGCACAGTGTCCGCTATGGCAACCAGGGAGAGCTATTTAAATCAAGTGACAGTCTGGCCGCTGGGAAAATGAATGTCTGCGATCAGAGCAGTCGGACGCGTGCGATGACCGAAACACCGAGAACTTTCCGACTTCGTACGCTCCGCCCCAGGGAGGAGCTGTGCGGGCCGGGCTCTCCGTCGGGCCTGCTCCGCTTGGCCTGGTGAGCAAAAGTCTGCTCTGGAGGGTGGGGGTGGGGGGCTGTCCGTCTGCAAGAGTCAGCAACCTGCTCTGTAATTCAGAACAGCTGTGCTCTGCCTTCCCCCAATTCCAGGCTTCGCCCTTTCATTGATTCCAGCTAGATATTTCCGAGCCATGGCGCCCACGTGGGCTGGACTGGGAGGGGGAGCGGAGCCCCAGGGCCGGGGTCAGCAGCGAGGGCTCTGGGCCGAAGACACCCTCTCCCCTGCCCACCTGTAATCAGCTCAGCACGCGGACGGCACACACGGCCTGGCAGGTGCAGCCTGACCCCGCAGATTTCACTCACAGACGCGGCGGTTCGGATGTGTCTGATTTCTAGGCTTTCGGGCCAGTCTGTTCTCCCGGAGGGAGACTCTTGGAATTCTGCCACGCGATGAAAAATACCCAGGAAGCTAAAGCCAAGTTCTGTGCGTTCGCCTCCCTCACCACCTCAGCAGAGATGGAAAACAGAAATTTCAGATGAAAATGATCGAGCCTTGGTTGCTGACAGACGTCCAAGAAGCCAACAAGGAGTCGAGGAGTGAAGTTATTTTTGCAAGGAGTTGGGCAAAAGCTGGGAATTGCAAAGACAATAGAATAAGGCTGCAAGTAGCCGAAGCACTTTGGGCCCAGCATCCCATACAAAGAAGCGCACGTTCGTGGGATTCAGAATGGCGCGCCCTGAAGGAATCTCCTGAGTTCTCATCTTGGAACACGAAGGTGAACACTAAAACGTTACATTCTGACGTGCTCAGTGACCTAAGCACAGAGATACCCGAGTTCCTGTTGAAGATCTGAGTGAGTCTCTAAAGAGAGGACGGGTGACAGAAGGAGCGACTGTGATTGTTACGTTTCTGAAACTCCGCGAACAGGCTAATGGGAAACATGACCTGAATTCAGAAAGAAATGAAAAAAAAAAAAATCATGCACTGGCCATGTGCCCCCTCCAGTGAGTTACAGCCTGGGTCCTCTGTGCCCAACGGAACCGTTCCTGGTGATGCCGGCTTGAGCGGGGATGGCGCAGGGCGGGCGGAGGGCCCTCCCTCCCTACCGAGGGCCCCCGGGAGGAGACCCCAGCCCGCCCGCCCAGGGCTCCGCTGGGCCGGCTCCTCTGGCCTCCAGGTTCCGAGCACATCATTTCTGAGTGGGAGCTCAGGGCGGGAATTTTCCTGGGAAGCAGCCACGAATAGTTTCCATATCTGTACCAGGTCTTTGGGGTCCTCATCAGCTGTTGGGACGCGTGAGATTTCAGAAAAACTTTAAATCAGTAGAAAAAACGAATGGCTACGGAGACTTTTTTTTTTTTTTTTGAGAATTTCCCAGTACTCATGAAATAACAAGCAGTGGCTGTTGACACCCGTGGAACAGTGCTGAGTGCGAACACACAGATATTATCGAAAATTCAAGGTGCACAGTACGGGAAGCAGAGGAGCCTGGGTTAAAGCTGCATAACTGAAAGTTAACTGTTCCTTTTAATACATAAACTTTCTAGGAAGAGGAAGTAAAATCAGTTGCCAGTCATTAAGATTTAATTTGTAAAATTATTTATGTCCATTCGAAAAGGTGAAGCCTCGTTTATGGATAATTTTTTTCATTGAAGTTGGAAGGGGGGGGTGGGGTGAGACAAATCAGAGTTTCCCTTTCTCTGCCAAGAAGAACCTCTTTGTTTTGGTGTCTTCACACTGAGCCACGCTTTCTCTGTTTTCTTCTCCCATGGGTCTCTATTCCTTATCCTTTCATCATAGTTTCTGGTGCTGGAGCTTTAGGAGTTCGAAACTAAAATCCCAATTCTTCGAAATGCCTCCAGAAACGGCTCAAAATCTGCAATTCTACAGCAAGAGTTTGGATTTAAATCTCATCCTGATTCGGCCGCCGGCAAGCTACACATTCCTGCTTGAGGGATTCTGCTTTGGGAGTTGTTTGCTTGTTCTGATTTTTGCCAGGCAGGACTTCACACACCCAGGCAAGTTCTTCGCGAGGCACCCCCGTCGCCCCGTTTCTGAGTGTGTTTCAAACAGTGGCACAGCAGTTGCTCTCCGCTGGCAGACACGGGGCCGAGCAGATGTGGCAATGCTGCCGGAGTCTGTCTGCCCGCGTTGGGAATTCCTGCTCTTCTGAGTTTGTAAATCCCCCAGTGCTTTTGGGTAAAGGAAGTTTTCTAAATAGAACCACGTCCCATATGAATATTAATGGTCCCACTTGGAATTTTCCCAGGGAAGAGCTTTAACCCCAGCGTCTTCGGCGAAACTTCTGATGTCCGTGGAATCGCCTCCAAGCCCCTAGTTTATTCCCAGAGGACGCAGATTAAACGGAGAACAAGACGCTGTGAGCGTGTCTAAACCTGTGGAGCAACAGTGACGCCTAGTGGTCAACTGTGTCATCTTTTTAACCCCAATTTGTGGTTTGAATGTTGAATAATTAACATTGGTGGAAGAGTCACTATCCAACTCATTCTCTTGAGAACTGTTAGATAAAAATGTCCTTCATCCTGATTAGTTTTATTTTAACGTCAGTCCTTAAATATCGTTAGAACTGTGACAATAATGTATCTCTGGTAAATAGGGCACTTGTTAGGACTCCTTATGATCAGTGTTAGGCCCAGAACAAATTCTTTCATTGACCTTGCAATTCTGTCACTGAAGCCGAGAATACATTGGAGACTAAGAATGATCGGAGACTTAGATGTTTGCAATCGTATGGTCTCAGCCGAGAGAACTGGGTTCAAATTCTCACTTCACCACTTGGGGTCTCTCTCACTTCCCATGGGTCACCTAGGCTTGCTGGGTCTTTGTAAGAACGGGGAGCTTGTTGTCTATCTAGAGGTATTGTGCGTAACCCGGCTGGGACACAGCGTACTCTGGAGGGCGCTGCAGGGACTTGGGCCGAACGCGCAGCGCAGTGATGCCAGGTTGTTACCGACATGTCAGGAGAAATGTCTGGCGTGAGGATTTTACACGCACGACTCCACCTGACGTGGTTCCTCTCCTGTCTCTGTCTCCTAGTCTCTGAAGCCATCAAATCATGCGACCATCCAGAGCATAGTGCGAGCCGTGGGGGTCATTCCTGGGATCCCGGAGCCGTGCTGTGTGCCCGAGAAGATGTCCTCGCTCAGCATCTTATTCTTCGATGAAAACAAGAACGTCGTGCTCAAAGTCTACCCTAACATGACAGTGGAGACCTGTGCCTGCAGATAGCCCGGCCAAGGACTCGTTCCCATGCTCCCTTCAATCAGTACTTTATTTTTATGGACCTTTCTTACTTTGCACTGCCAAGGCATTCTGTTCCAATGTTTTTTAATAGTCAAAAGAGAATACAAAAATAGCCTGATGATTTCCAGCAACCAGAACTGGACTGTATTTGTTTTTGAATGTAACTAAAATCTTGCTTTTAGTAAACACAGACACCTGTTTCTCTTTTTTAATCTTACAAAAAAAAAAAACCCTAGCAAACAGTTTTTAGAACTCTGAGGGAGCACACTGTTTTATTTTTGTAACAGGCCTTAAAACTATATTGGAAAAATAGCACCAGCTTATCATTTATCTCTGCTGATCTAGGGACTATGGGAAATAGTGACGTCAGATTTTAAGTAGGATGATTGCTTTATATTCTTGAGCAATTTAGCAAGTGCTAAATAATCCAAATTGATTTGGGGTTTCATAACCTTCCATGTTCTGAGACTCATTTCCACTTGGGCTTTTTCTATAAAACATTGTGTAAATTGAGTGAGAATGTGTGTATGTATCTGTGTGTGTGTGTGTGCTGTGCATGCATTTCCATGTCACTGCCAGTGTCCCTTGTAAGGTGAATGTGCTTCTACAACTCAGTCTACATAGGATTCCTTTTTAAAAAATTCTCTGTGCTAGTGAGTATCAGTCAATTACTAAAAACAATCGCAACACTCAGGCGCATGCGCGGAGTTACCACTGAGCCCAGCCATTTCACTACAAGTACAGCTGTTTTCATTTCACTGTGTCCCAGAAAAGGGAACCAGCAACTCAGTTTTTGAAAATCAAATGGAGTTCCTCTTCTGTATTTTTTTCCATAACCATTTTCATTTGTTCTCCAACTTGAATTCAAAAGTCTTTCTTGAAGCCATTATGTCTTTTCCTCCTCTTGATGCTCTTGATTTGGGGGAAGCTGTCTGCGGGTGCTGAGACTCGAGAACTGATGAGAGTTTGGAGACTGTTTTCATCACGGTCACACACCGAGTACCGCTGCCCGTCTAGGTCCCGGGACCTGCCTGTATCTTGCCATCTACACTTCAGCAAAACTCACCCAAAGCCATCACCTGAAAGGGAGCCGAACGTAGACGCTAAATTGGCCTTTTCTCCCCATTTCCACTCATCCCAATTATCTCCTCTTACGTTTTTGCCCCAGAAAAGTGCTTGAGGAACCTTTCCTCCACTCTGTTTGCTCTGCTTCTTTCACTCTGTTTCCTGAAAAGCAGAAGAGATTTCGGGCTACGCCTTGTTTGCTCGTGGTGGATCCGTGGCTCGTGCTCATTTTATTTCAGTCTGACCCGCCTTTAAAAACCGCTCCGCCCATTCTGCGATTGTGGATTCAGAAGAAAGGGAGCTCCCTGTGGTCGCCCAGTCACCTTTAAAAAATTTTGTTGAGCATCTATTTTGTGAAAGGAGCCTCATTAACTGTGTGCTCTAAATGTCCTCCCTGGTGAGATTGGGGAGACTGCTTGAGCTGGACGGCCCTTCAGGCACAGAAATGTTGAGTTTCTATCCCAAACTGCTTCATACACATCTTCCTTGAAGGGATGAGAGAGTTAGTTGTAATACTCTGTAAGTGTCTCTGTTCACAAGCCAAATACAGGACTGTCTTATAATGTTGGTGAATGAGTGTAGCATTCTCTGGTCCAAGTGCGATTTTCCTGGGAACATATTTTAACGAGATTGCCATGCAAAGAGCCTCTTTGCCACTTTTGAATTATGCAAGCATTAGTGTGAGTGTGTGTTAACTGAAGGAGCCCTACCACACTTCTTTTTTTTTTTTTTTGAGGTACCAAGGATCAAACTCTGACCCTTGTGCTTCCAAGATTGGCATGGTACCACGTGAGCTGAATCCCCAGCCCTCCCTCCAGTTCATTTTTGTTGTTTGTATAGAGATTCAAATGGAGATGATGGGTGAAATTAATTTTTAATGCATTCCTCAGAAATCTGAGGGGCAAATTTAAGACAGGAAAAGGCCAGAGTGTGGCTACTATATCCTAATCATACTGGCTTTTGAGAAAGAAACTTTCTCTTTGGTAGAGCTGCTTAATTTAATGTTTTCCAGAGATGCGTCTGGCTGTTCTTAGTATCCTGTGTCAGCTCTTTATATACAAATAAATGTCTCTTACCTTTTTTCTGTGAACCAGTGACTACTTGCTATGGATGAATGGCAAAAAATCCTCTAAATAATAAAAATGTCCAAGTACCAATAATTAAAATGTATTTTTATTAGCACTTGATAAGATAGATTTACTACACAAGGATAAAATTTGCCTAGTGGAAATAGATTTCACCAGTGTTTCTTGAGTGATCTTCTAACCATCATTTCAACCTAAATGAATTAAGGACATATGGTGGGATAAATAGAAAAAGCTTTATTCCCCCAAAATAAAGAAAGACTACTTTGCAGCAAGGAAGGTTGAAGCAAATGAACTGACAATTTAATTAATGTGTTGATTCAAAATAGAAAATGAAATACATGCTGATTTCTCAATTTGTTAGGCATTAGTTTCCATAGAATTCCTGCATAGTCTATAGCAATTTCTTGATACTGCTGGCACTGGTGAAAAGCAATCCTACATGTATAAATGCCACTTCCTAAATCATACAAGTCTCTCACTCCCAAAGACTCTGCTAGCCATTCTCTAAGGTGGGGTTCATGCCCAGACACACACACACACACACACACACACACACACACACGCAACACGTGCACATGCACACATACGTGCCACATCACTCAAGGGGTTCTTTTGCAGTACCTGTTCTCTGCCTCTCAAGGGACTGCTGATGTCAATACAGTATTTTAAGAACTGTTATAACCGATGTAAATAATCTCCAATTTACAGGATTCTAGGTTGTAGAAATTAAACTGGGAGATTGGATTCCTCAGCTCTTGGGACTACAGTATTCCAGGTTGATTTTTATATTCACTTAGCTCTATATTAATGGGTGGTCATTTATTAAGAAAAGGTTTTGTATGTTCGTATTTATGTATGGCAGTCTCCTTGCTCATTTAATATTCTCCTAGGCCGTCATACGTGAGTGATGCTATCATCAGTCTGATTTATGCAATTTTCTATGTAATTACACTATTCAGTTTAGGCTTCTTGCTTTGACTTTTCTCTGCTAAAATTAACTGATGTCTAGACATTGATTTCTTGTTGAACTGAGAATACCTATGCACATATGATGTGTAAGATTAAATAAGCAATTATTAGGGATTTTGGATAAGTCTGACTCTAGTTTTTCTTTCCAAGAGTTGTAGTTTATAACTGATAAAATGATGCCCTTTTTCTAAAACCTAAGACTCCCTTTCAACCTCTCACACTAGCTTCTGTAAATGTTTTAGTCAGCAATTTAATGCTTGTACAGTGAATGGCAATTATAAATATATATAATATATGTATATGGAAAAACTTTAATGATGCTTTTAATTTATTTAATAACGGCTGCCTTCCTATAATAATTTTCCTTCTTAGAAAGTGAGAGAAAACTTTTTTTAACTATAGTTCCTAGAAGTAAAAAGAAAGTGGGTCCTGTAGTCAAATCCTTTGAAAGAGTGTGCCACAGAGAAACTGTGAGCAACACTTTACTACTGATGTACGAAGCTTTGCTGAGTTTGTATCACTTTCCTCCAGCAATGAAGAGCTTTTTATTATACTGTATGGAAATAAACATCATTTAATTAAACATTTCTCTGTTCCTGTTTGTTGGGGAAGGTCCTATTTTGGAAATATTTTCAGCTGCGCTGAGTTTGAAGTGGAAATGGCTCCCAGTGGTTCCATGAACGAGTCGTCTCCACCTCTTAACAATGTCGTATGATTAAAATACTGAAATATACTCAGAAGGGGAAATAGATCTCTCGAACTTGAAAAATGTAACTTGAATTGTTTCGCATTGTTTTCTTGCTGTTTGTTTTTTGTTTGTTTGTTTTACCTTTTGAATCACAAACTCCACAGTTCATACTTGGAGATTTAAGCCTTTCCATGGATGCCTGACTCACTCATTTAACAATAACTATTTCATCATTCATTACAACCATGTCCTATCCATTATGAAATAGCAACATGCTCTACATTAACCATCAGGAAGTTGTTTAGACTGCAGATTTCTGTTTAAGGAAAAAAAATGACTTGAGGTTAAGAAAATACATGCCTCTTTCAATCTATCTCTGTTAAACTATGTTTAATTTTAAAATGTTAAACATTTGGAACTATAAGGTCTTATTAGAGATCTTGAGCAAGTTCCTTAATGTCTCCATGCCTCATTCACTGCACGTATAAAATAAGTCAATAAAATTTCTGTTTCATTTCGTTATTTTAAGGTTTGATGCCACCGTACCTGTAATTCATTTAGCCAGGTGCCTAAAAACAGAATGACTCACATCTTGGAGAGTCATGTCTTAGAAATCTTTCCATCATCCAAGTCAGGACATGAAGACAAGTGATAGTACAGAGTTGTTCAGGTGTCTCTATCTCGTGCCTCTGGGAGAAACCGGGATGAGATCTATAGTTACACGTAACAAAGGCAAATGTCTGACTGAAGCTCGGTCCATACTGGTGAAACAGGGCTTTAGCAGGCAGGTGAAGAAGCTGTTGAAGTCAGTGGCAGTGAGAATAGCAGTGAGAATAGCGGGACAGAAGTAGGAATTTTGTCTCACAGAGTAAAGAGAGCAGCTGCCTAGTTTCTTGATGATGTTACAGTTTTTTGTATCTGGCTCTTACACACCGTGCTCGCTGCCTTTGATTCCACGAGCAATTTGTGAAAACTCAACAGGTTGCCTGCTGTCACTCGAGCTGACTGGAACCAGTACCTGTAATTTACAGCCCAAAGAACGTGGGCCGCACTCTGGAGGATGCCCGAGACCACTGAGTGGAAAGTGAACATAGTGGGGAGACTCTGCTCACGGAGGGCACAGTGCTGAGTTTCAATCCCGGCTTCACTGGTTACTACCAGAGTGATGTTTGCCTTTGAGAAACATCACCGGGATCACACTAGGATCAAGGTGGTTCATTTTGTAACAGGGGAATATTTTCAAAAGCATTGTTGTTGGAATAAGAGGGCGTATCTATTTATATGTCAGAGGAATGTCTTGAAATCTTCGCTATGGTTGGTCTTGGTAGCTCTCGGGAGGCACAGTGGAACTTACCATAGAGGAAAGGAACTTGGAGCACACATTCACATCATAGTATAAATTATCTAGTATTACAAAAAATATTGATATTGTGCAAAAGGTTGTTTACTTAGTGGACATGTACTTGGTTCTATAATTCACCAAAGTCTAAATTGTTGATAGTCTCCGAACCGGAAGCTAGCTGCCTGGAACTTATCAATTAGTAAATATCAACCAGTAAAATGCAAACATACAAAAGGAAAAAGCACAATGCCCTAATATAATATATTTAGATCTTCAATATAAGACATTAAGAAAAGGGGTCAGAGATTTAGCTCAGTGGTTTCAGGGCCTGCCTAGCAAGCACAAGGTCCCTGGTTCTATTCCGGTAATCACAAACAACAATACCTGATGTGGTGGCTCATGATCACAACCAATCAGTACCACATACCACAAAAGCCAGGTTTGGTGGCTCCAGCCTTGTAATCCCAGCACTGAGGAGGCAGAGACAGGAGGATTGCTGAGTTTGAGGCTAGCCAGAGCCACATAGTGAGTTCAGGGAGAGCCTGAACTACAAAGTGAGACCCTGTCTGAAAAAATAAAAATAAAGAATATTGGGCCGGAGGGTTAGCTCAGTGGTTCCAGCACCTGCCTTGCAAGTGCAAGGACCTGAGTTCGATCCCCGGTAACCACATATAATGCTGGGCATGGAGACACGCCCACCAACAATCAACACCGCATACTACAATGCCGGGCGTGGTGGCTCATGCCTGTAATCCCAGCACTCAGGAGGCAGAGACAGGAGGATTGCTGAGTTCACAGCGGCTTGCCTGGGCACCATAGTGAGCTCAGGGCCAGCCTGAACTACAAAGCGAGACCCTGTCTCCAAAAAGCAAAAAGCAAAAAAAAAAAAAAAGAATATTTCAGTCTTTACCTCATGTACTTTTGTTCATAAAAATAAATGTTAAGGGTTTTTAAAATTTAATTTGAGTTATATTTGTTTTTCTAATTACTGCAACCTCAGATTCTAGCCTGGAGAATGTGAGGTTCCGAGCTTATGCACTTTGCTAAATTTCCTGATCTCCTGAAAGTCTTCATTTTTACTTAGATGATTTTTTAAAATTCTATCTTATTGTAGTATCCAGATTCTGACTCAAACATCCACATCGCAGCTCAGAAATGTTTTTATCCTGACCCCATCTATGGAAGACAAGAGTCATGGGGAAAGAACTGGAGATGGTCTCAGGAGAATGGATCACCTTCCGGGGATCATAGATCGTGTCTTGCTTCTATCACACAATAACAGTGATGAGATTCTTCTTCCATTCCTAGCTATATCTCACTTAAAGCTTTCAACCTTTATTTTTTCCAAGTTAGATTTCACTTATTAAGCAGAAAGACAATATCATATGGGAATCAGAAGCCCAAAATTGGAGCCAACACATTTTACATTAGAATCTCAGTTCTGTCCTTTCCTGGTTCTGTGACCTCAGAGTAGTCACACCTCTCTGTGTTTTCTGTCATCATGTAAAAAGAGAACAAAACACAGAATCTACCTTACAATATCACAAGGGCTACTTGAGATATTGCACGTTAAATACATAATGTTCTTTATACAAAGTAAACATTCTATAAAATCAGTGCATTGATTCATTAACTGTACCCTCCATTTCCACAAAGGAGTCTCCATTCGTTATGCAGAGCAGTGGGCATTGTCCTCATGTGACTGATCCCAAAGTGTCAGTGACTCGTCCTAGGTCAGAACAAAGCTGGTCCTGGAGGCCAGTTTCTGGAAGTGGTGGACTTGCGGGTTCTACTCTTACGCACTGTGCCTCAGATGCCTCTGTGGAAGTCGTCGGAATAATTATCCCACCTTTCCTTAGAGTTTGAGAAGTTTGGGGGAGATACACAGAAGTATATGTCAGAAGCAAATAACATGCTTTAATAATGATAATTTTTACAAAGTCTAATTTATGTTTTACTGTTTATTAATACACGTTTGTGGTATGGAATTCTTATATTCCCTGGGAGTTGGCAAAAGAACGTGACGCATTTTAATTCTTTTTACTTCTGATACCCCCTTCTTCCTGTTACCACTATTCAGTGCTTCCACGCTCTTGTACCATTCAAAGAACTGGATGAGACAACAAATGATTGGGAAAGTTTAATACACACTGAACCCTAAAGAATAAAGAAGCAGAAAAGAAAAGAAATAAAAGCAAAAAATAAGTGAAGAGAGAAAGTAGACCCTGCATGCAAAGCAGCTACTTAAAGAGTAAGAAGACTGTGCCCAGGAGACCCAGAAACCACAGTCTTCTTTGTAATGTCAGATGCAGTCATTGAAAGTTGTTCTGCCCCCGATTCGACAACTCTCTGTGATTGGCAGGTTATGACCTATTGTCCAGCCTCCTCCATGATTGACAGGTCACACCCTATTATCCAGCTTCCTTACTGTGCCCTAATCTCCACTCTCCTCTCTCTCTCTCTCTCTCTCTTTCTCCCTTCCCACTATCACCAGATCAGTTTCTCATTCTCAAATCATCTATCTCCCTATTTTCTGTTATCTATCTTTTGTTTTGCTCTTTAAATTATTTATATTTTGAATTTTTCATGTTGAGGTAGGAGATCAGGGTTGGGGCAAACCTATACAAAGAACTAGGCAAGATCTGTCAAAGTCACAGAGCCCACAGGCACACACACAAGAACACAGGATCCACGAGGACTGTGGATCCCGAGCATTGTGTGGGGAACCAATCAGATAAGTTTAATTCTTCATCTACATCTAGTCCAACAAAGCAAGTCTTCGATATGACACTGTAACTCTGGGAATGGACTGGGTGAGTTCTTTGTAGAACACCATCCCAGTGCCTTAGTTAACATGCAGTGGAAGCCAGGCTAGAAATTTCAGATACAAAAGAACCCCTTCCATTATCCTCATGGCCACTGAGTCTGCTCATGGCCTGCTTTTCCCTCTGCACAGATTTTCCACCTTCATTAAATGTTCAATTCTTTGCTCAGGACACCAAGAACCTGGAGAGAATTTTCCTGGGATCCATTAGTGCAGAACCCAGAAATCATATGATATTTGAGCTTGTGTATCTGATTTATTTCACTTCATATTATGGTCTCAAGGTACATCCGTTTTCCTACACATGACTTGAGTTTATACTTCTTTATGGCAGATCAGTATCCTTTGTGTATAAATATCATGTTTTTTTAATCCATCCATCTGTAGGTGGACATACAGACCACTTCCAAAAGTTACGTAGTGTGAGTTGTGTTGCTATAAACAGGGCTATGCACAGACCACTGTAATCTGGTATCTTTACTTCTTTCAGGAAGATAAAAAGGAGAAAAGTAGCAGGGTTAAGTGAAATTTCTATTTTTAGTTTTTAAAGAAATCATCATACCAATTTGCATAGAGATTGTACTAGATTGCATTTCTGTCAACAATGCAGAAACACTTTCCCCTACAACCTTGGCTACATGTGTTATTATTTGATTTCTTTTTTCTTTTCTTTTTCTTTGTTTTTGAAACAGGGTCTCACTTTTTAGTCCAGGCTGGCCTGAGCTCACTATGTAGCCCAGGCTAGCCTCAAACTCAGCAATCCTCCTGCCTTTGCCTCCCAAGTGCTTGCCAGGTAGACACTGGAACCAGTGAGCTAAATCCCTGGCCCTATTATTTGATTCCTTGATGACAGCCATCCTCTCTGGGGTAAGACTCAATTTCAGTATTGTTTTAATTTTAATTTCTTTAATAGCCAGAGATGTCAAACATTTTAATGCATTTATTAGCCATTTATCTGAGAAGTGTTTATTAATTTGTTGCCCAGTTTTTATTGGGTCTTTTACTTATTTTTTTTTAAGTTCTTTATGTATTCTTGAGATTAGCCCTCTGGCAAGAGGCTATCAAAAATTCTTTTTCCAATCTTTAGGTTGCCTTTTCATGCACTTAATTATCTCCTTTGCTGTATAGGAATTTTTAACTCTGATTATGATCTCATTTGTTGGTACTTGATGTTATTTTTTTGTGCAACTGCTGTTCTGTTAGAAAACTCTAGTTTTGCCTATATTTTCAAATTTTACCTATCTACTTTCAAGAATATTGTTTCTGTATTAATATCTAAGTCTTTGATCCATCTTATTTTGTTTTAGTATATAGCAACAAGATTTTAAGTTATATCACAAAACTCCAGTGATTAAAAGCCGCACAGTAGTGGAACAAAAACAGACATGAGGATGAATGGAATTGAATAGAGGATACAAAAACAAATCCAGACACCTTCACCTATCTCATCCTTGACAGAGAGGGCAAAACCATGCCTAGAGGGAAAGACAACCTCTTTAACAAATGGTGCTTAGGAAACTGGCTATCTACATACAGAAGACTGAATCTAGTCCTGAGGGTTCAGGGGCAGCAAACTCTGTTACATGAAGAAAGACAGAGAATATCTTTGTCAGGGGCCAGAGGAGTTGACCAGGATGGAGTGAAGCTGAGAACTGATTCAAACCCCAAGACTCATTGAGAAACAACAAAGGGATAGAGTTCTCGCAGGGTAGATGTTTGTTTCAGGTAGCAAGCAAGGATGTGGACAGTTTGGCTGAATAATTATCTTCTATCTAATTGTTCCCTGGAGAGCCCCCCCCCATTAAATCTATCTTCTGTCTTCAACAAGTTCCAGCTCCTCATCAGAATTAACTCGGGTCTTCAGCCCAAGCAGACACTGACCCTTTGGGTGTCACAAATTGCTCCAAACAGACCTGTATCTCCCACCATGTAATAATGGCCATGTTTAATTCCTGTGTGGCTCTGAGCACGTTTGGAGTTGGACTCCCATGCCAAATTTCAGAACAGTATCAGGTGATAGAGAGAATGTCCCTATGAGCTCAGTTCTTGGAAGAAGGAAAAAATGTGTGTTCTGAGTAGAAAAGTTGAAAGAGGAAACGTCAAAAAGCTGCTGAACTGCTCACTCTCAATTCTCATTTCTTAACATCCTCAATCAGATTAAAAGAAGGGACTGGTACAACAGCAGAAAGTGTCCCAGTACTATTTCCTCCCAGAGAGTACAAGGAATCCTGTTCCCTACCTGAAGGGACTAGAATAGGACATGATTCCATGTCTCTCCCTCTCCTCCTATGGACTTAGGAGAGGTAGTTTTGGATTTTTAGGACTTCCACACTACTTTCTATAGATTTCCCATCACTATAAACACTGATGTGCACTCATACGAATGTATGTGGGTCTTTTAAAATCTGTTCCACTCCAACAGAGTCGAGCTATATATCAAGAAATGAGATTTAGAATTTATTCTCAGATGAGATATTTCTCCCTTGTACCAAGCAGGCTCCTCTACCATACCCTAGTTTTGAACTGCCTAGCAGCTACATTCAAAAGTGACCTGATTCCTTGAGGATAAAAGAGAAATCAACTATGAGCACATATTGATTTAAATAGAAGTATCATGTTACATTGAAGTAAAAATGTTAAATTATCTTGGACTATATTCAGATGTCTTGTATCTTTCTGAAATAAAATCCGAATCTGACAGAAGTCATTAGCTTCTGTAATGGTTACTGGATACATATAGATGTTAGTCTACAAACTGGAATTAGGTAGAATGTAAACCAAAAGTAAAATACGGGGAAACTGGAGTGGTTGAATGTATGCATTTATAGTAATCGGCTTTCTGTAACAAAATACCAGAAATAATTGACTTATAAAGAGAAGAGTTATTTAGGCAAACCCAAATCATTTCTCAAACCACTGTTCCGGCCAGGACACAGGAAGCAGGAAGCAGGAAGCAGGAAGCAGGAAGCAGGAAGCAGGAAGTAGGAAGCAAAAGCTCATAAGCCACGCCCCCAAGAGCCGAGTACCTCCCGCTGAGGCCCACTTCTTGCTGGTTACTGTCCCGCTGTGCTACCCACTATAGAAAACTCAGTTCACAGCAAAGCTGGGAGAGCTTGAACCTAACACTGCACTAGTGCCATGCGTGGCTACTTAACCTTGAATTAATTAAAATGGAATAGAATTAAATTGTCAGTTCCTCAACCCAGCTAACCACATTTCAAGTGCTCAGTACCACATGTAACTAACGATTATCTTTAATGGATTGCAGAGATATAGGACATTTCCATTACCACGGCGAGTTTCGGACAGCATCGGTCTAAGGGATAAGCTGGAAGTAGCCTCGTTTTGACCCCTCAAAACACGCTGTCTGCCCTGTGTCCCTCATCTGAAAAAGTGCTCTATAAAGAAACGGTGATTCTTGGGGCAACCTGTAGCTTCTGAAAAATGAGAAAAAGATTCAATTTTCTCTTGGTGTACTAAAAATGGAAAAACTTATAAATTGAGAACCCATATTTTTTTTTTAGATTTTACATTAATGACTCTCTCATGCATACGCTGCCTCAGGTCATTTCTCCTGGCAGAGGGTCCAGTTTTCACTCTACTGTGGTTTACAATACAGTTGTTAATTACCGTTCAAACACAGCTGTGCAACTCATTCTGGCCTGACGGTGGCAAAGAGACTCTGATACATCCTCCCTCTGATTCTAAACAGCTTGTTGTGCTGACATTACATCTGCCAGCAGCGATTCCTAATCCAATCGCCGGGTCCAGTTTTGCAGGAAACTGGCCTTTTGCCCTTTATGATCATTTAGCGTATGTGTAGGCACACAGATAGGCAGACAGGCAGACGGACGAAGATTCAGAGACAGACAAAGATAGGCAACAAGCAAGCAGAAGTAAACTGTTTTACCTTGTTTTTCATGAGCAGCTATTTTAATTCCTTCTAAACAATAATTTAGTCCAGTAATATTTTCAGGGCAAATGACTTGAGAAACCAAAGACATTAGTTATAACCACATAAAGTGCTGTAGGAGAAAATTACAATAACGTGATTAAAATTACAGTAAAAATTGATATCTTATGAAAAGGTAAAGCATTCCTCCAAATTTCTCATCAGTCTGCCTTTCAAATAGATATATGATTAATCAAAATAAGCAATAACTGTTTTTTTTTTTTTTTTTTTTGGAGACAGGGTCTCGCTTTGTAGTTCAGGCTGGCTCTGAGCTCACTATGTAGCCTAGGCAAGCTTCGAACTCAGCAATCCTGTCTCTGCCTCCCGAGTGCTGGGATTATAGGCGTGAGCCAACGTGCCTGGCACTGTATGTGGTTTCCAGGGATTGAACTCAGGATCTTGTGCTTGCAAGGCAGGCGCCGGAATCACTGAGCAATCCCTCCGGCCAAGCGATAACTATTTTTAAAAATGAGATCAAGAGTGCCGGGCGTGGTGGCTCACGCCTGTAATCCCAGCACTCAGGAGGCAGAGGCAGGAGGATTGCTGAGTTTGAGGCTTGCCTGGGCTACATAGTGAGCTCAGGGCCAGCCTGAACTACAAAGCGAGACCCTGTCTCAAAAAAAAAAAAAAAAAAATGAGGTCAAGAAAGGTAGCTATTTCCCAGGGCAGGTAGAAAACAGTGGGTAGGAATAATTTCTGTCTCCAGCTGCTCCTCAAAGATTGGACATTCACTCGGGCCAGCCACAGTCTTGAAGGGAAATCTTCAGTCTGTGTAGCTTAAAGAATACATTTGCTTTCTGTTTCCTGAAGGACTCAAGCCCCTTTAAATCTTTTTCTCCATGGTTTTAGTTTTGCAAAGAACAAAAATTTCTGTCAGCTAGCTGCAGATATTAATATGCTGACACTCAGAATGGAACTACAGGACTCTTAAATCATGGAACATATTTATTTTGGTTATCTTTTCCAAAATGTATAAGATGCTCTAACATGCTTTCCTCAGTATTCCATCTACAGAGATGAAGGGATAAATGAACATGAGTACTAAATTATTCATTTTTATTTCCTATGCAGTTTTGGGTGAAAACTTAATGGTTGAGGTAAGATTTTTGAAACACAAGCTGTGAAAAAATAAGTAACCATAAAGATCAAAGTATAATTACATGCAGATACGTAGAGTGTTGAAGTTGAGAAGTGTTCATAAATTCTGTTTGAGAAACTAGGAAATAAATGAGAGAATTCTAAAGAGAATAAAGAATAGTACTTGAGTTGAAATTCTTCCATGGCCCAGGAAAAATCAATACTATTTTTTTTCAGAGTTTTTCCCTTTGTTTGCCATGGAATCACATCTTGTTACCTTTCTCTTTGTGGGCTGTAGACACAGTCATGATGCATGCAACATGCATATACACATTACAGAGAATGTTTCTGCAATATGATCCCCACACATGACAAAGCTACACGAACTCCCTCCAGTCTCCCTGATGCACCTGCGTTCTGACTTTCTAGTGAGGAGAGAGTGCAAACCCTTGGATGCTGTCAGATGCCTCTTAAATCAGTCAGGTAAATGAGTTGCACATGGCTTTTAGTGTGCACCAGGGCTCCCAAGTATATGACGAGGAACAAACGCAGCTCACAGTGATGCACGGAAACACACTAATGACCCAAGGTTTATTCCTGGCCTGATGAATTGTGTAGCTGTGAAAATACTTCATGTGTCATAGAATACCATGCAAGGTTTAGTTGTTATTGGTTTCTAGACAACATACCTATTGATTCGCTCTCAATGCCCAATGATCCAAACCAAATAAATCTTTCTTCTTTTCTCATTGTGAATAAAAACAGTAATGATACCCTTCTTTGATAGGCATTTGAAGACAAAAATCATAAAATTCTAAAACCTTAAAGTAACATGAGGTATGAATAATGATACTGATCATGTTTTTCTCATTTATTGTGCAACACAGACAATGCTCATCTCTTTTCATGACATTAATTTTGATCTTCATAGCTGTGGAATCTGAAACTTGGAGAAGACACATCATTATTTTAAGATATAACAGCTATTGAAAGTTACATTCTACCTGGGTCAAAGGTGGGAGCGTCACCACCAAGGGGGACAGACTTCCCAGTCAATAGTACTTACCCTTCATGGTGATCGAAATGCGTGACGCTCTGCTGTGAAGATGGGATTCAAAGACAACTGAAATTTCTAAACTGATACGGCAAGTTCCGTGCCTCTCCCTGTTGATTAGTTTCTCTCTGTTTTATAATTATTCCATCATTACTGCTTTTTCATTCCACAAATACCCATCGAGCTCCGTGCTGGGCACGAGAAGTGGAACAAGAAGATCTTGATGCTCGTGTCTGAAGGGCTCACAGTCTACTAGGTCTAAAGAGACACTATAGGACGCCGGCCGGGAAAGCCACGGGGTCTCCTACCCACTCAAAGGTCCCCAGACTATCACATGCGGAGCGGCAGGGAGAGGCCTCTATTCTTGACCCAACAGGCATAGAGATGACTGTGCTGCCTGGAGCTGGCCCCTGGAGTATAATTATCTAACAGCTGGAAAACCGGGCTTACTGCCAAGAACCACCGAAATGCCGGGGCTGTTTCCCGGCAACTGAGACTAATAGATTTAGGGTATCTGGTTTGTGAATTCTCTAACCATTTATCGAGCATGTACAATGTGCTGGGCACCAGGGATGTAAACAGCATGCTACGGGGACTCTGCTGTGCAGATCATAGTGATCTGACACGCACACACAGTGGACGCGTGCTCGGGGAATGACCAGGTTGTTCCAACTCATGTTCTGTAATAAACCACCCAGCTTCAGCACTGATAATAAAGCACCTCCCATTCTAAATGCTGTAAATTGAAGATGTCATATTAACGATCTCATAGCCAGAATGACCATCCATCTCAATTTTCTCAGGATCAGTTGCAAATTACCTTTTGCCCCGGAGTAGCTCAAGAAATGCCCTTTCACTGTCAGAAGTTACCTCAACTTGTTTAATAAATGGCATGGCCAGCCATGACTGATGGGAATTAAGGCCTGCTTTGACTTCACAGGTGAGGAAAGACCTCATTTCTGCCTCAGAAGCCCTGACTCTGTGCTAAGTGTTATAGTTGGACCACCTTCCCTTTCACAAGAATTAAATATGGTATTATTGCTGCTCTATAGATCAGAAAACTGACATTTTAGAGAGCTAGATCACCAGCTAGCAATCACATAGTATGAATGGTAACACTCAGATTCAAACACAAGTCTTCCAGGCCCCACTATAGCAGCAGACAGAGGAAGTTTGACAACAGTGTTAAGGAGCAGGGAAGACTACCCTCAGACCAGCTGGGGTAGCTATGTCGTGCCCAGGACCTGCCCTATGAGTACAGAGACGGGAGGTCAGGGCTGATGCTGTACCCATTAAAGGCTACGATTCTCATGGTCTAGACGCCACTGTCATGAGCCTCTTCTTCGGCTTGCACACTTTGACCCCACCACAGCCCCTGCACCAGGCCACCGGAAGCTGATGAGCAAGCGCTATGTGTGATCTCGGTCTGTCTGCAGCAGCCACACACCATTCAGAGTCTTCGGGTTCTACTGCCTTCCATTGGGAGCCCTGGCATAGTGCCTCAGCGAGACGTCAGGGAGACTTGTCTCCAGTAAAATGAACAGTTACGGGCTGTGAAAAGAGGCGTCTTTTTGGTTAGTCCCTTTATTTACCTCTGCGGTGCTATAAACCAAAGCAGGAAGTTATCCTTTAAGACTAGGAAACATCGTATAAGGTGCACTTAGAGATTTTCATGGGAATTTTCCTTAGTAGCTCTGGCTTTTTCATCCTCAATAAAAATCATTTAATTGTTTTATCTGCTCATAAAAGTAATTTATCCTAACTGTATCAAAGGCAGACCAGAGGAATAAAAGGTATAAAAAGTGAGAGGAAGAGATAATTACCAGTAAATTTTTAAAATATATATCTGACTAGTCTTCCATGCTAATTCACACATAGGCATACAGTTTGCTGCTACAATATAACAATGGTGTACTATATTGTTTTGTAAATTATTCTTATTAATATATTATAAATATTGCTATACTGTAAATTTAAATCAATATAAACATCTTTCCGGTGCACTATTCTAATCCTATTCCTCGATTATTTAATTATTCCCACATGGCAAGGCATGGAGGCTCACTTGGCTGTTTTTAGCACAAGTCTGTTTCATTGACTGGGCACGTGTAGAAGGGGCACAGACACAGCGAGGCCAGGACACAACACTGTCAGTATTCGGCACCTCATTCCTCCCACCAGGCAGGAATTATCCAACCCTCAGTCTCCTACATGTAATTCTCCCGTGGCTATCTGGTTATAAAATTGAGCCTTTTCGTCACCTTTTTAAACGTTACATTAAAGTTGCATCTCTTCCTTTGACCGGGAACCCCCCGCAGGCCCGCGAGCGCCCAGCGAAGCAGTCGGTACCTGGGTGGACAGAGGGAAACTTTCTGTCTCTCCCTCTCCACGCAGCGCTCCTTCTGCTCCGCTTGCTTGTTTCAAGTACTATAAGGACAAGCACCTCACAACAACGAGTCTGGGCCCCTAGCTCGAGGGAGCAAGTGGCCTCCACCTGCTACGGGCACTGGTGCCAAAGGCTCCTGCCAGGCAAAAGGGAGGGATCATTGTACCTGGCACCAGCAGCAGCCAGAAGAGGCCCAGTCCATTGGCTTCTCTTTCTGCCAGAGGCCAAATACCAGTTCGCAATGACGACCACTAGAGGGCGTGCAGCCACTAGCCTGAAGAGCGCCGCGGGCTCCCTCTGTCCGGGTGACCCGGTTATGCCGGAAGAGCCTGCTACTTACCTTCCAGGCCGTACAGGGGTGGAGACACTGGGTTTTTACACGGAGCTGGCTCTCCATTTGTGAGGCTCTTCAGTGCAGTTTTAAAGTTGCATGTCCATTTTCATTGAATCCCTCCTCTTTTATGATTTTTAAAGGGAAAGATTATTTGGTACGTTCTTGTGGTCTGTCCAGTAGTATTTCAGACCCCCAGGCCCCAACGTCCTGAGCTAATGTATGTACAGAAATGGGAACCCTCACAGAAACAGTTTAACTTTAAAAGTTAACCTAAAGTGGTAAATGCCAAAGGCATCTAGAATGGAACTTCTCCTGATCTTGTTTTACATATTGTTTTTCAAAAAATATTCAGGATGCTTTACAGCATATTTATTGCTCAATTAATTTTTATAGATGGAATACATATACCAGTTGCCTCACCTTGCGAGTTCTGGGAATGCATCTTAAATTTGTGCAATTTGTGATGGATCCATCAAGTCTGGAAATATCTGTGGGGGGGGGGGTGGAGAGGGATAGAGCAGTTTTTGTCTTTAAAAGCAATAAACATAAAAGAAGGGGATCTCTGAAGCTCTAAGGGCCACATCAGAGGGTCAAGAGCTGTATAAACACAGTGAACTTGCGACAAAGAGAGAGTAACCCAGGCGAAGCCGCAGAATTAGGCACAAGTGAAATGTGGCTAAAAGATGGAGCAAAGAAATACCAATTATAACCCCGAGCAGTCACATATTTTAAAATTGGAACTTCTGTTTCATTCATATGAAAATGAATTACCTCAGCTTTGCCAGGAGACTTCACTGGACAGGGTAATCTAATGTTTAGTCAGTAAGAGAGAAAATATCATCTTCTTTATTTATCCCACTAAATCTGAGTATTGCTCCTCCTCAAAACGGAAGTGCTCAAGCCAGGATGGATGTCACAGGGCTCCCCTGAGACCACGTTCGTGAAAGTTCACCTGAGAGTGAGACGTTTAAAAGGCGGCCTTGAGGAAACAGTCATCACCTAACAAGTTATTGAAGAGTCCTAAGGATGTGACCTGAAAAATACTCTATGCTCTCAGGTTACAACAAAACTGCCCTCGGATATCTACCTTCTGAAGTTTCTTCTTGACATGCGCAGTACAGGCAGAAAAGAAAACAATTGCTTTGTTTCTCTGTTTTGAATTCCCAGGCCAACACTAAAATTCTCAGTAGAAAATACATGAAGATGAATTGAGCCTTGCAGCTTAAAGTGAAACAATATCGGAGAAGGTCAGTAGTCTTAACGTTAAATATTAAACTAACACCCTCCGAGTTTACTATCAAGTAGGTATTGGGGGGTAGATTTATTTACATCCCATTCTTTGCATAAAATGGAATTGTGCATGTCTTTGTACAACTTGCTCCAAAGGACAGTTGCAAATTAGAAAACTAATCTGAACATTTTCAGGTCCATCTAGGTCATAGCTGTGACTTTAAAAAGACAAGAAACATTTTAAAAAGAGATTATTTGATGCTGGGCATGGAGACACACCCACCAACAATCAACACCTCATACCACAATGCCGGGCGTGGTGGCTCACGCCTGTAATCCCAGCACTCAGGGGAGGTAGAGACAGGAGGATTGCTGAGTTCAAGCCTTGCCTGGGCACCATAGTGAGCTCAGGGCCAGCCTGAACTACAAAGCGAGACCCTGTCTCCAAAAAGCAAAAAGCAAAAAACAAACAAACAAAAAAGAGATTGAGATACTGACAGATCCAACTCATTTTCTAAAGCTCGTGACTCCTGTGTTTGCAAACAAAAGCTATTCCACCTGCCAATACTAGAAGACATAAACAATCAAAAGTTAATTGAATATAGTGGCAGCTGAGGTTTCATTTGGAACTCTGAAGTAACCAACCAAGGACCATCTGCACCCTTCAATTGTGAGTGTCAGGTATTCGTCCCGGCAACAGGAAAACTACCTAACACAATGGATATCAGAGAATGTGCTGATAAAATACACTGGAACGGGAAATAAGAAAATGGAGGCTTTGATGAAGTTTTACTGACACCTAATAAAGCGACTTAGGTCTTTCATTTTGCTTTCCTTTGTCTTTACTTCCTTTGAGTGTGTTCATTTGTTTGCAACAGTAGGAAGTGAACCCAAGGCCTTTGTGCTGAGTGATATCCCCAACCTTTTACTTTTCAAGTTTTTGAAGTGGTTCTGTTCAAGCCATTAACTTGCCTAGGCTGGGCTTAAACTTAGAATTCTCCTGCCTCAGCCTCCCAGAATGCTGGGATCACAGTCACTTAAATGTTTTGGAATCAGTTATCACATTTGTAATTCATTCGTTTATCTAACAAGTATTTGATGCGTGACACGGGCCCTCTTGAAATACCCCCAACACAAATCCACTCTTCTTCCATGAATTTTCCCTGTACTTGTGTCTTTCTATGAGCTGGCTGGCTGGCATACACCGGGGAGGCTGGGTTGGGAGGCTCTTTGGCTCTCTGCTGGAGAAGTCGGAAAAAGAAAAGGATTTGGGGGAGTGAAAGGTGAGGAATTTTGCTTTCTACACACTTAGCAACAAATACAAAAACATCTGATATCCTGGAAGAAGAACATACGAAAGCACAGTAGCAATGGAGGTAAACATTAGTGTGGAGGTAAAAGGATGAAAGAGAAATAAAATCTGGCAGTGAAAGAGTAAGGCAAATATTTAGCAAGCACAGGGTAACGTACTCTGCTGTAGGAGCACTGCCCTCCTTACCGAAAGTAATATCCTTGGAACTGCTGCATATTTATTCTAAAAACTTTATCATTTCCTACTTTAGACAGAAGTATGTTTCTTCTCCTGACAAAAGCACATTGTTTTGGACCAAAATGGCACAGCTTATCATTCCTATTTGCCTATTTTGTAAATCGGGTTCTATGAATTTTTGATCATAAATACTTAGTTTTTCACTCTTTCCACTTTTGGGAGAATTTTAAAGAATTAGAACATCACACGATTCTCTAGGTAATTTCCTTGAGGACCAGTATTTCTTGCAACATTAAAAACAATTATCTTCATTTTTTGTTTAGTTTTGTTTTGAGACAGGGTCTCGCTTTGTAGTTCAGGCTGGCCCTGAGCTCACTATGTAGCTCAGGCAATCCTGGAACTCAGCAATCCTCCTGTCTCTGCCTCCCGAGTGCTGGGATGACAGGCGTGAGCCACCACACCTGGCACTGTGGTGTGTGGTATTGATTGCTGGTGGGCATGAGTCTCCATGCCCAGCAATGTATGTAGCTACTAGGGATCGAACTCAGGGCCTTGTGCTTGCGAGGCAGGTGCCGGAACCACTGAGCTAACCCTCCGGCCCAACATATTCTTATATTTAACAAGACCTTTATTGACTTTATTTATTGTGATCCTTATTTCTAGCCTTTTTTCTTCTGTTCCTCTGGTCAATATGCCTGTTTAATGGCAGTCCTATATTGTTTTCCTTCTTGTAGATTTCTGACACATTGCAAATCGGGAAATGGTGTGTTTCCATCTTTTTCTCCTTTCCCAAGATTAAGTTCCCTGGGTCTGTTGTAGTTAGTTGCACGGGAATTTCAGGGTAATTTTTTCTGCTCTGCAAAACTGCCAGTGGGACTCTGAAGGGGCCCCCACTGGCTCCGTAGATGCTGTTGGACAGTGTGGAATTTACTAGTATTAAGTCTTCCAACTCCTAACACAGGGTATCTTTCCTTTAATTCTTTTAATTTCAAGTCTTTCACTTCCATGGTCATTTATTCCCAAGAATTACGTTCTTTCTGATGTTCCTGAAAACAAAATTGTTTTCTTAATTTTCCTCTGGGGATAGTGTGCTTTTAGTGTAGGGCACACATGACTTTTAAAGCTTGACAGTAAGGCTCTTGTATCCAGAGCTTTTCTGAATTGAGTTGTTCTTGTGGGTTTATATATTTAAGAAGTCTGTTTTTGTTGTTGTGTGGAGTTTCTAGGGTTTTTCAGATAGTGTATAAGATGTATCATTGGGAAGCACAGATAATTTTATTTCTTTTTCAGTTGGATGCCTTTCATTTCTTTTTGTAGACTAATTTCCCTGGCTAGAACTTCCAACACTGTACTATATTGAAAAGATGTGGAATGAATGAGTATTACTGTTTCTGGTATCTTGTTTCTGGTCTTGGAGGGAAAGCTCTCAGTTTTTCAGCATCAAGTCTCTGATGTGAGCAGTAGACTTGTCATATGTGGTCTTTAGCATGTTTAGGAAAATGTCTTCTTTGGCTAGTTTTAAGATTCTATAGTGAAGGAGCATTGAATTTGCTTAAAACCTTTGGTTGAGAGGATTATGTGATTTTAAAAATATTTTTCTTACTGGAGATTAAACCCAGGGCTTTCATACAGAGTTATATCACCAGTCCCTTTAAAATTTTTGAGGCAAGGATTTGCTAAGTCATCAAGTTTTCCAGGCTGTGCTCAAAGATTCCCCTGTTAGCCTTCCAAAGTGTTGAGAGGACAGGACTGTACCGTCATGCCTGGCTGATCATGTGACTTTTGTTCTTCATTCTGTTAGCATGATGCTTCACAATAATTCATTGTGACATGGTAAACCATTCTCACATCCCAGGTATAAATACTACTTAGTTATGGTGTATGGTCTTTTAATGTGCTTTGAATTTAGTTTGCTAGTGTATTCATTAAGAACATTGACCTTTTCATTGTCTTTTCTTGATACGTGTTTAGCTTTGCTAGCAGAGTAATGCTAGGGTCGCACAATCACCTTGGAAGTCTTCAGTCCTCATTTTTTGGGGGAAGAGTTTGAAAAAGGCTGTTGTTTAACTCTTCTTTAAATGTTGGTGAAATCCCCAGTGAAACCATGTTGTTTGGAGCTTTCCCTGATATTTTGATTACTGACTCAGTCTCCTTTTTCCTTATTAGTTTGCTCAGATCTTTAATGTCTTTGTAATCTGGCCATGGTAAGCTGCATAGTTCCAGTCTATCCATTTCCCCTAAGTTATCCAGTTTGCTGGTACATAGTTGTTAGCAATAGTCTCCTGTGATATTTTTAATTTCTGTGGTATAAGTTGTAATTACAATCTTCTATTTCTGACTTTATTCATTTGAAGCTTAAAACTTTATAGGAAAATAACCAGTAATCCCGTGAAAAAAATAAAGGATTTGAATAGTAATTTTTCTGAAGAAGGCATACAAACAGCCAACAGGTACACGAAAAGTTGCTCATTTCACCAATTACTAAAAGAAAATGCAGATAAAACTATAATATGGTATCACATCAATACTATTTGGGGAGCTATTACCAACAGAATAAAATGAAGTATAGTGATGGGGTAGATAGACATGAACTATCATAGAGCATTAGTAAGAATGTAAAATGGGCTAGCTACTCTGAAAAGCAGGATAGAAGTTCTCCAAAATACTAAAAACTTAATACCACACACTTTCCACATTTATATCAAAGATTTACAGTCAAGATCTTCAAGCTATATCTGCGTTCTCATGCTTATTAATGTATTATTCACTATAGCAAACAAACCAAATGATATGCAGACAAACCAGATGTCCAGAGTTAGCTGAGTGGACGAAGAAAATGTGGTATGAACATTAGATAGAATATTATTCCGCTTTTTAATATAAGAAAATATTGCCATATTAGCCACATGGAGAAACCTAGAAAACTGCACTCAGTGAATAAGGCTCCGATGGGCAAATATGGCAGGATTCCACTCCTCTGTGGTATCTAGAATGGTCAGCTGAGAAGCACAGGCAGGAACGGTGATTGTTCGGATCTGGATGACAGGAAAACAGGGAGGGGCTTTTCAGTGCGCGTCACATCAGTCACCTTTGCTGAATGGATTGCCTGACCTGAGCCATGTAAAGGAGGTCAAGCTTCCATTGGTCCACTGTTGTGCATTCAGTCCCTGACCACTGTGCCAACCCAGCAGCAGCATGGGGGGGGGGCAGTGGTGGTCACCTCATGGCCCTCTGGGAAGCACAGCCCAGGGGAAGGTCAGCAGAGAGAGAGAGAGG
>PVIC010015020.1:0-35927 GCA_004025085.1 Thryonomys swinderianus
TATTGTAGACCCGAGTCCTCTCAGTACTCGCCATACATTTATTACTCTCTCCTCTCGGAGGGAAATAACCTGGCTTGGTTAACAGTTATTCTACAGTAACTCACACCAAGGCCTATGGATGCCTATATCACAATGAAGAAATTCACAGGATGGGACACTGCAGGAACTTGTAAGCCCTAAAAACCAGGAGCAAACCTGCTAAATCTACCACAAAGAGCAGAATGCGATTAGAACTGGCTGGTCCTACAGCCAGTCTTTATTCCAGCAGAGTTTTCCCAAAGGCCCAGAAACATTCCCACTTCCGCTCCCCCACCTGCCGCGCACGCTCCCCAGTGAATGCTGTCCACACATCTCTCTATGTGCTTTACAGAGGTCCAGATCCAGGTTTTCTCTGACATATTCAAGAGGGAGAAAAAGTTTCAGAGAAGTAAAAGCACTTTCCTGGACACTGGGACAAAAATATGTGACGCCCACAATGGATGGGAGGTTCATTTTGGGTTCACAGAGTTTAAGGGATTCAGTCTGGAGTCCACAGGTTCCCAGGCAGAAAGAGCATTTTTTGTTTTTTGTTTTTTTGGTTTGGTTTTTGCGGTAACAGGGATCAAACTAACAACCAGGCACAGCACCACTGAGCTTCATCCCTGGCCCTGAAAGAATACAGAAGAGCCTGGATGGAGGTCAGCGGCTCATCAGAAGACAGGCACAGAGGAGTGGGAGGAGCGGGGTGCGAACCTACATCCTACCAAGCCACGCCTCCAGGGACGCTCCTTCCAGGGAGGCCCATCTTCCTATGTGAGACTTCTGCGGGACATTTGATTTCAACCAGAACAATCAGCAAAAGGTATCTGTATGTTATCTAATTAAAGATTGTCAATCTTTTAAAATATACTGTAGTCCTCCCTGCATAGTTTTACAAAGCCATTAAGAAAAAGCAATAGTCCTCTGCAACATTACCATCCCTTAAGCTCTTTTCATACCTCAGAGACAGCGATTTTTAATTTGTAAAGCTTCTTTTTGTTTTGTATGTGCTGGGGGGTCAAACATAGGGCCTTACACATGACAGGCAAAGGCCCTATGACTAAGCCAAACCCTAAGCAGATTTTTAAAATTATATCCTAAAATTTACCCTTGTATCTGTTAATAAAAAGTATCTTACACTGCTACTTTTTGATTACTGGGTTTTAGGCAATATGTATTGATGTCCTCTTACGAAAGATATGTTATTTGCCCACATATATTCCTTCCTGTTATCATTCGATAAGACAGTTCAGCTTCCAAACAGGCAGCTAGCTGGAGAAAGGTACTGAGTTGCAGTAGAGTCATCCCATTGATAAAGATTAAAATAAGGACAGGCAGTGGAACAAGAACTTGGACCAGGAAAGGGGCTTCTTGGGCACCGTGGAATGCACCTCTTCTCTACATTCGGGGCTGACTTGCACCCTCGCAAAATTTTGGGCTGAGTTTCTAGGAACTTAAAAATGCAGAAGTGATTTTATTTTAAAATATGTTTCTTTTAAATTCTGGAAGCTGAACGCCTGGTCCAGACAGCCTGAGATCCAACTGGTCATTTTAAACCCATAGAGCCAGTGGTGACACATGGCCACTAAACAGCTGAGCAGATTGCTCTGGTCCACTTATCCGTGAGAGGTTCTGGGCCGAGGTCACGTGGCACTTCACTTCCTGGAGTCCCTTCTGGCTACCTGGAGCCTTCTCTTAGTCTTACATTTCCAACAAACACTTCCCCTTTAACCTCCTTTCTGTACACAATTTCATTCTTTGACTTAGTGAAACAACAGGCTCCATTTATACAATGATAGTTGTTTCACTCCCAGTATAGCGATGCCATGTTGATTCAGGTCAAGATCAGTCGTTTACATTTCCATGACAATGTCACTGTAGCTCACATAATACACTATAGTTACAGTTACTTCTTCAAATACAATTCTTTCATTCTTTCTGGAATGATTCTCTTTCTTTCATTTGTATAGATTTCCAGGTACCTATCTTACCCATTCAACACTCTTCCAGAGGCACAAGTCTCTGCAGAAAGTTCAAACCTATCAGCCATTGCATCAGCTTTATCCTCTTGGAGACAGTTCACTCAGTGAGTAGACTTGTGTGCGTGTGGCTGCTCGTCCATCTAGATGTCTGTCTCCTTTTCCAGCTGTGAATGACACAGGTAAACTCTGAATCAGAGCGGTGGTATGTGTGCTCAGGATGCTGTGGACTGCGTAAAATTGTATACAGAGACTCTCACATATCTTCCTAGCAATCTCTTCTTTAGAATAAGGTATTTTAAAGAAGTGCTATCCTGTTTTAATGACTATTATAATTCATCACACCTTCTCATTCTTTATCAGGGTATCAATTTCTTTAGCACAGATTTTGTAAAACATTGAGTTGATTTATTAATATTTCCTCAAGGTTTAGGTGAGTCAGCAACATTTCCTTCCACATATTAAGCAAAACCAAAGAAATAAAACATGGCATCAATTTCTAACCTTAAAAAGAAATGTCACAAAAATATATTATAGTGCCATACTCATGGGAAATAATTTGCCAGTATTCTACTACAGGAGATTAGAATAGGGCAATCAGAACACAAAATATGACTGCAGAAGACCAGAATGAACCACTCCATGATATGCCTGTCTGGTAAAGTATTATCTTGAGCTGATTGTTTTGAGGATAAGCAGATACTGGGAAGTTCTGAAAACAGAGTAGAAGTTACTCTTTTGTAAGAGAAATTAACATCTATAAAGCAAATCTCCATTCGCAAGGATCCTCTCTGCCAGAAAGGAAAAGGAAACCAAGTCACAAGAAACTCTTAACAGTGGAGGAGGCCAGGTCCTAAATCTGCACAATAAACTTTGCTTTTGTGTACTTTCTCCTCATCAGGCCAGCACAGCTGTTCTTCCTTCAATCCCTTTTTTCTCTGTAAGCCATTTCTTTAAGTTACTCCTTCTTTCCTCTTATCTCCCACATGAACGTGATACACAGACTTCTGTTTTTGTCTACTTAATCTAATTTATTGAGTTGCCTGCTAAGAAGTAGCAAGGTTACAGGAAAAATTACCTCTCCTCGTCTTACATAAGGAAACCATCATACCTTTGCCCTTAAAATTTCAGTCAAATCTATTTTAAGGAAATAATGTAAAACATGGAAATAGAGAAGGTCTCTGCAATGAGGGCTCAGTGGTTCTACTTGTAATATGAAAAAGGACATAAACTAGTATCTATTAATGAGCAAATGGCTATCTAGATTGTGGCATATATCTTTTCCTTTTTATATTTATGTAATAAAATTAAAACAAAAATGAAACATTCAACAAAAAATAAGGGCAGAATCTTTAGGTTCACTGTGGTTACAGCGCTGTGCAACATGTATGCTGAGAACTGAAACTGAAGCCCCGGAACTGAGTTACCCCCGTGTTTCCCTGTTTCTGTTTTCACTCCCCAACTAATCAAGAAAGTCAGCCTTGCCTGAGTACAATACACAAAATATCAAAGGACAATACCAGGCATAGACTTCTCATCAGTAACTTTCTTTATGTTTACAGGAATCAGGAGCGCTTGGACATCCATGACCTGTGGACAACAGTGCAAATCACATCAAGAGCAGTGATTCCTATAAGTACTAATGAGCACTCTGAAATAAGTATATCACACGTGCACTTAATGGACAGCGACGCAAAGACCCACCTTTAGCAAAACTCCAAGATTTCAAACAAAATATGATCTTGCCCTTCTGAGACACAAACAAAGCTCCGTGGTGATGGGACTCAGTATGGTGGAGAGAAATAATCTCAGGTCCGTGTAGAATACAATGGTGATACTTGAGAAACAAGCAATCAACAATGTAGAAAAACTATGTAATACATGAGTGCAGAAAAGAAAAAATGAATATGTAAAAATAATGTTAGAGGCTGTTATTTTATGAGGTTTCCAAAACTTTTATGTGGTTTTTCTTTTATAATGATTATGTTTTTTTTCTTTTGTAGAACAAACACTAATAATCCACTGGGCAGCTCATGTAAATAAGAGACTGAGCTATTGTGCTTGTAGACTTAAAATACTTATGGTTCCCCTTATAATAAAAATACTCTAAAGTCACTTTATGTTGAGAAACAATCGGGTTACAGTGGTGGTGACCTTTAAATGGGCTTCAGTATTTAACAGGAGCGGAGTGTTAGCCAGTGGTTTGCCTGGCATTCAGTTTCATGGATGTTGTAACCTCAACACAGCACAGACACAGTCTTACAAAAGAAAAAGCCAAGCTCCATCAGGACAAATCTTCTGTCGAATACATCTCTGTCGCATCTGGCAAAGGCAGCATGGAACTTTTCCCTTGCCCGCCTGCAGTGACCTGTTTCATGTCAGGTTTTCTAACCCGAACCAACTTTGATGGTGTGACTTGTGAAATTGGCTCTGGTCAAGCAAATTAATGCTCAGCCACCTAAGTAAATGTTGTCTTTTTGCACAGGACAGTAACCCAAATTTTTACCTTTTTAACTGTTTTCTGTGGCATGAATGAGCTGGAGGGAAAGTGCACCAATGTAGTTACAACAACAAATTGGGTCTCTTAACAAATTAGTCTAAAAATTTCACTGCTAGAACCAACAGATGTATGCAGCTGTTACTCTAGTTAAAAAACAAAACAAAACAGAACTAAAGACAGAGATATTAAGATTAATCTGGTAACTTTATTTAATATTTACCATTCAGCAGCAACCGACATGAACATCTGAGCTAACAAAATCTCCTGAAATGTTCTGCTATGTAGCTGCTTTAGAAATACACACACATGATAAATTCAACTGTTCACTGCCAATTTTTTTTAAAAAATGGCTTCAAGAGCAAATAACACTGATTTATTCTGTGCCCAAGCACTAGTCAAGAAATCTATTAAATTACACAGGAAAAGAAAATCAAAGAAGCTTTGTTATTTTATGCATGTTCTATTTAAAATGGGAGATTTTACTTCTTTAAAGCAACAGAAATATGGAGTATCATACACACACACATATATATATTTTAGGATGTGATTATAAACACAAAGTGTTATCATCAAAAGCAAAAGCTAGTCCAATAAATTTTGAACTGCAAAACTTGCAAGATACAAAGCTAAAATTCATATGTTCTTTTCCTCAATTATGAGTACTTTTGCTAAACATAAATATTTTAACATATATTAATTTTTCTGACATTCAAAATTGTAAAGTCAATATGGCAGAATTATTGTTAAAAGCACATATGTACAAATATTCTTTTTCCATACATAAAGTATTTGGCATAATTATAACAATCATACTGCATCCACAACTGTTTGCTTTTATTTTTCCTTTTTTTACACATAATGGTATATCTTATTAAAATTAACCAATTATGTACAAAAATACTTGAACATTTATTATAGAAAACCTCTACAACCAGCCTCAACAGCATATACCTGCTGAATGGTTTCATTAAGAGAATATAAAAAAGTGGTCACTGCCTTCCAGGTAAGCAATTGACAAAAAACAAACACAGTTAAACTAAAATGAGCTTCCCAACAAAGGACGGAAAACATTTAAGAGTTCATATTGTTGTCAATTCAGTGTTATAAACAGTCAGTAAAAGATAAAACAAAGGTACAAAATACATTACTACATACAAGGTGCTTGTCTCGCCACACTCGTACCCGGGCGTCAGCGCGCCTGCTAGACCTAAGACGCTGCGTTGTAATACTCCAAGCTACACCCACCCCGCAATCTCCCTCCTGTCCTGCTAAAGGACGAAGAAAAGGTCCACTAAGAACGGCGAGTCGTGAGGAATTCTTTATATTGTGCAGGATTGAAAGTTAATGCCCTTGCCTTTTAGAAGTCCTTTTGCCATTTAACCGTGCTAAGATATTGCCACTAAAGTCTTGTTCTTCATCTATGCTATCGATGTAATACTGTCCTGTACTGATTCCTGGAGTCTTGTGCAGGGGACACAGTAATCTGTGCCTGTTTCATACTTGCACACACCTGCTCTTCTTCGGTGATACATTTTGTAAAAGTAACTATCAAGAAAGGAAGCACAAAATTCAAGTAAACATTTCTCCTTGGGTCTCTCACTTAATCTAGCGGATTGAAACTCAGAAAGCAAATTGCACCTCGAAAAGAAATACAGTAGATAGCGCGGTGTCAGGATACTAAAGCATTTCGCAACCAATGCACAAAGCAGCTCTAAGAAGGTAGACAGCTGTCAAAAGTCAAAAAGCAACTTTAAGCGTCTTGTTCCAAGAACAAAACAATTTCCAGTCCCAATGCTTGCAACCCCTTAACTACACCGCCTAAGCGGCCTGTTTTAGCCTTTAATTCCAAAGATGTGCGGTGATCTTTCTGCCTCGGTATTTACGCAAGTCCTCTAGAGGAAGGACACTGGGTTAGGGTGCGCACTGACGAATACCCTTTCCTGGAGTATGAAGTATTCAGTAAAAAGTGTACAACATTATCACACATCGCACTGTTGGACAATATTGTATTGGGTTTAGGATTAAACTGTGTAAAAAAAGCGAACATAGAAAGATACAAAAGGAGTCTTTATCACCATTTACCACTTTCAATCGGGAAACGTTTTAATGCGATTCGGCCGAACTTCATGTAACACCTGGCGATTTAGATCCGTTACTTTTAATACTGTGCAACATTAGGTTAATAAGCAGGTTCTAACTCCATTCACTGAGGGAAGATCCGAGTGCGTTATTAAAGTGCCTACGCTAGGTGTCTTCTCAAACTTCGCGCCGAGGAAGCGGCCCCGGAGCCGCCGCGGGGCGGCGCGGGCTCAGAGCTGCGAGACCTTGCGCGGCAGCGGCCGGGGCCGCGGGGCCGGCTCGCTCCGGCGCGGCCCGTTCTCCGGGTGCGCGTGGCCGGCGCGGGCGGCCGGCGGCTTCGGGGGCAGCGCGGGCGGCTCGGGCGCGGCGGGGAGGGCCAGGCCGTGCGGCAGCGGCGCGGGCCGCCGCAGCGTCCGCTCGAACACGCTGTAGGGCGGCGGCGTCTTGCTCTCGCGGGGGCGCGCGGGCTCCTCGGCGGGCGCGGGCGGCTCGGGCGCCGGGGCCTCGAAGCCAGAGGTCTCGGACACGCTGCACCGGCTGAGGGACGAGATGCCGCTGCTGTAGCTGCCCGACAGGACCGGGGAGTGGGAGGTGAGGCCGGGGCAGTGGTACTCCGCGGGCGAGGGCGCGAAGGGCTGCGCCGAGCCCTGCGGGGAGACGGAGACAGGGCGGGGGGCCGTGAGGGCGCCGGCGGGGGCGCAGCTTCCGCCCACGGCCCCCCCTTCCTCCGCGCCCCCCGCCCCTGCGCCGGGAGCCGGAAACCGCCTGAGGACAGCCGAGGCACACCCGCCCGCCGGCAGCTCTCGGGGAGGAGGGGGCGCCGCTCCCGCTACCTTCGCTCCTCACCCCTGTGCCGGGGCTGCGAACTGGCGGCCCCCGGGCTGCAGCCCAAGATGGGAGAAATTTCACGCTTAAAACATACTGATTCGGCTGGTATTTTTTTTTTTTTAAATAGGAAAACTTCATTATAAAGCTCCAGATTTCTGACATTTCAAAAAGAACTTGCTGTCCTGGAATAACGACTTACAACCTCTGCACGGGCAGGGCCTGACGTAAAGCAGGGTCTGAGCCCTTTAGCGGGACCCGGCGGGCACCGCGCCTCTGGCACCCTGGACTGTCAGCTGCTCGGCGCCCTCTGGCGTCTGAATGTGCTGCTTCCCCAGCGGGTTGGACTAAGGATAAATCCTGAGAGATTTTGGGAAGACTGGGTCCCACTGGGAAATGCTAAGCGCTAAAATGTTACTGCGCTAATACTTTACAATAAAGAAACCAGAATAACTTAAGCTCAGGGTTTTCGACCACAGACCAATTTCTCTCTCTCACCGCTTGTTGTCCTAATGTTTTCTGGAATACACTGAGAAATGCTAACTCCCCTAGGCTAACTTCACTTGGGGAACACAAATCTTTTTTTTTTTTTTTTTTTTTTTTTGAGACAGGGTCTCACTTTGTAGTTCAGGCTGGCCCTGAGCTCACTATGTAGCCCAGGCAAGCCTGGAACTCAGCAGTCCTCCTGCCTCTGCCTCCCAAGTGCTGGGATGACAGGTGTGAGCCACTATGCCCGGCACTGTGGTATGTGGCATTGATTGCTGGTGGGCGTGAATCACCATGCCCAGCATTGTCTGTGGTTACCGGGATCGAACTCAGGGCCTTGCGCTTGTGAGGCAGGCGCTGGATCCACTGAACTAAATCTCCTGCCCCACAAATCTTTTCATTTAACAACAATGTGGAATTAAACATGGCTAGTTAAGAGATGCGTACTCAGTGCCATCTTGGTCAAAAATCAGACTTTACATTTAAAACAAGGCAGGTTAAGTTCAGTCTTCTCTAAATGATTAACCGTATCATTCAGTTCTTGGGAAAAGAAGATCAAATTCTGCCAGCAAACTGCATCCTGAGCATGGCAAAGGCAGCAACGCGGTGACAGTGCGCCCTCTAGTGTAACCCAGGAGTAACAACACAATCACCCAATCTGGTTTCCCTTCCTTCAAATGGCTTCGAGAGCAGGTCCGCGGAGAGACAGCAGCACACACAAGCTTGCTAACAAGGGCTGCGTGGTACCTCCCTGAACATTTCAGCCCTTGAGTTCTATTTATTTTTTAAGAATTAATCTCTTAGACTATTTATTGTCCTATTATTCCTCTACAAAATCAAACTGAAAAACAGATGGTATCTCCCGGACAACATGCAGAAGCCCTTTGCAAGTAAATGCAAAGATGTGGGGAAGCCATCTCACTTGCTTCCCCACACGGGGAGGGCGGGCGATGGCTTCCAAAGCCACGCTGTCGTGTGCTTGATGACAGCAGCTGCAATGCACGACAGCCAAACTAGCAAGTGAGTTGCACTGGCTGGCAAATTTCTGCCCTGGAAATTTGGGCCACGCAAATGAAATCATACTTCTTTGCAATCTTCTCCTTCTGCGTGTGGGGTCCTGTTCCCAGATTCCCCATTTCTGTCAGCAGCTCTCCTTAACAGCACAGCTGTGTGTCTGCAGAGGCTAATTTGTCTTTTTCACATTAGCTAGAACCTTCTCATCAACAAGAAGGATGTGGAGCGTGTAAATCCAAAAGCACTCAGGTATAAAATCGTTCTTTCCACACGTACTCTCCCCTCCTCTTTGCTTCTGGGGCTGCAGCTCTGAGCACCAACCCTTCATAGCTTCTGACAAGCCTCACAGGCGGTCTGATTCAATGTGGATGGAGGCTGCATATTAGTCCTTAGCTCCAAAAGATCTGTGTGCTCAGAGATGTTCCACAGCCCCTATCTACACACCAATCAAATGTCTGACCTTTAAAGCTTTCTAGTTTTGTTCTCTGGAAATTCTATCCGTTTTGTCATCTTGTTTTTCATGGTCAAGTATGTATTTCTAATATAAATTACAACCTTGCTATAAAATGTTCATAGAAAAAATTTAATTGGCTATGTCAAAATGGATGAGGCTAGATAAAAGCCAAAAACACCCTGCAGGAGAATATTTAGATCTTGATTATTGATGTTTTTCAGTCTCACTGTATGTGTACGTGATATACTTTAAACGGAAAGACTAGACTGAAAATGTCCTAGCAATGACATTAGGAGCCCGTTTCTTTCCTAATGCAGCAGATACAGCGATGCTAGTTTGCAGGATCTCGTTGCTATAGTTTGGAGAGTGAGACTAATAATCTTAAAAACGGCTGCATCCACAGAGAATGGTCCTCAGGGGAGAGATCCAGCCCCGCCCCCGTCTCCTACTTCTTTCGTCTGTGCCACGGAAGCACCTGGGACAAATCCAGGACAGACAAGGAATTTGGGACGCTCTGTAGCCTCGGGCTCAGAGGGGCTGTACCTTCAGTGGAGACCGCCCCGCAGGTGAGGGGGAGACTGCTGCCGTGTGTCTCGCTGGCGAAGCTGTGGACGGAGACAGGTATAATATTTCAGTGAAGAAAAGCCGCTCTCCTGGCCATCCGCACACGCCCACGCGGAGCGATGACCCAGAGCGGACTGCCCTCCGGGGCGCGGCAGTGGGGCGGGACTGGGAGGAGGATGCGGGGCAACTGCACGGTGGGCCCCGAGCAGATGCCCCACGGAGGGTGGCCTGACGGAGGGGCCGGCCAGCGAAGCGCTTCCGATGGCGGGAGCAAAGCCACAGGCCTCAAACTAGCCTGGCGCCCCCCACCAAGGTCGAAATGTCACCCCACTGTTAGGTGATCTCTGTCTGTCCCGCCAAGTGCTTTTAGGTGCGAGGGGCCAGGGAGGACCGTGGGAGGCGGCGCTGCCCCCAGCCCGAGCGGCGCCAGGGAGAGCAGCAGCTTGGAGCAGGCCCGGGGACGGAGGCCGGAGCCTCGGCCACGTCAGAGCAAGAGACGGCGCTTGCCGGCCCTCCCCAAGGCCCGCACGCAGGCTGCCCTCCCTGGCGGTGGCACTGTGGGCGCTGTATCCCGTCAAGCCTCCCCCACGGGCCGGGCGCCTCGGGATGGGACCCGGCTCTCGAATGCAGCTGCGCAGGCGCAGACCCCCCGGGGCACACTCGGGGCACACTCGGGGCGAGGGCGAAGTCATACTTCCCAGTTCACACGCAGTTTCAGGGACGCAGGACGTGTCGCTCTGGGGTGAGGTGCCACCCCCCTGCCGCCACGGGGAGTTTGTAACTCATAAGAAAACTGCACAAGGGCTGGACGGAAGAGAAGCAGACGGCGACAGAGCCCCACAACAGTGACCACAGATGACGACGCCAGGACAGACCGTGAAAGCAATCGGTGCAGAAGGGAGGGCAGCCCTGCCGGCTCGCTGCGCCCTGCGGGGCGGGGAGAGGGGCCTGCACCAGGCTGTGGGCTTCGCAGGCTCCACCCGACACACTGGACCAGCTGCCGGGGCGGCGCCCTCTCACCCCGCACGAGCCCTTCTGCCCCTCCGCTGGGAGAAGCGGCCCTGCCCGGACCGGGCCTGTGCCTCCGCCATCGCGGTGGCTCCCAATCAAAGTCTCCCTGTCCTCTCGGCCGCCCAGGGATGCAGGGCATATTCTAAGAGCGACTTCCCTGGACAAGTGTTTTCCTACAACCCTGCAACAGCTCCGTCGGTACCCTTGTCCTGTTAGACCTCGCTCAGGAATCCATTATCAGTATTATTATTTCCTTAACAATCATTATCAATACTGTTTCCTTAAAAATGCCTTTCAAGTTCCCAACTCCAGGCACACTACTAGGTTTAAAGTGGAGACGGCCGAATATATGAGTCATGAGTGAAATACAGTTTGGCAGGTGAGTCAGTCTCCTGTGACTACACTGATACAGCTGGGCAAGAGGCTTAAAAGTTATTTCTTATTCTGTTTAAAGCCTTCAGAGGCCATGGGCCGGAGGGTTAGCTCAGTGGTTCTAGCACCTGCTTTGCAAGCGCAAGGTCCTGAGTTCGATCCCGGTAACCACATACAATGCTGGGCGTGGAGACTCAAACCCACCAGCCATCAATACCACATACCACAGTGCCGGGCGTGGTGGCTCACGCCTGTAATCCCAGCACTCAGGAGGCAGAGACAGGAGGATTGCTGAGTTTGAGGCTTGCCTGGGCTACACAGTGAGCTCAGAGCCAGCCTGGACTACAAAGAGAGACCCTGTCTCCAAAAAAAAAAAAAAAAAAAAGAAAAAGCCTTCAGAGGCCTTTCAAAACCATCGGTGGCTTCACTTTTAACTTCGATGAGTTTAGACCAAACAGGGGACCATGTAGTTTATCTTTAAAACTGGAAAGTCAGCTTTCTTTTCTTAATACAAAAGAAAACAAAAGGATGAGATGTTAGAGGAAAGCAAATGAGATATGAATGATTGGGCCCAAAAGATCCATGAAGGAGATAGTATCAGTTTTTTCTCTTGTTTTCAGGCCAGCTGTATTTGCAAAGCTTCAAGCTTCCTTAGACAGAGATATGTGCTGGCAGGAAACTCATGTCAGGAGCAGAGATGGTTAAAAGCTGCCTCACATGTAGGTCATCAAGTGAACAGCCTGGTTGGGAAGGAAAGAAGTATAGTGCTACACACTCACAGAGAGAGTTTCTGTTTCTTTCTCTTGGGTGCTGAGGCTTGGACCCGGGGCCGCTCACATGCTAAGAACGTGCTCTCCCATGAGCTATACCCTCGGAAGAATCTTTTTCAGTGCTGCTGTGAATGTAGCGAGTGGAAAAATCACCTCTAAGATTTGGTAAAAACACTTTCTAGCCTTGTGTCTGAAACACTAATGCCCTGATGCAGTAGGCCCTGGCTTGGCCTGAGAGTCCCCTGACCTGGGATCCAGGGCCTGGCCCAGCCCTTGGCGCAGTACCACCCTCGAGGCAGCGCAGGGCCACGGACGCCACAGCCCGCCACAGCCGCTGTTCACTTCTGTTTAGAGCCGCTTCACGCCTTGCTGTCAGTCCAGCGGAGGACTGAAGAAAGCAGCTGCGTTAGCAGAGCCCGCTGAGAATGAGGTGCACAAGCAGGGGCAGAGGAGGTGCCAGGGGCCCAGCGCGAGGAGGGCCCAGGGCGGTGCCGGGGCAGCACCACTCGAGGCCTTCGGGCCGGCCTGACAAACGCCTTAGGGACAGCCCACCGCGCCGATCTGCATAACAGAAGTCTGGGTTTCGGGGAGGACACTGTAAACAGTTTATGCGGCTACTGGAGTTTTTACCTCAGAAACCAAATGCCTACCTTTGTCTGAGGAATTCAGGAAAAGCTGGAGTAGTCAATAAAAGTTATTTTTATCAAAGTGATTGTTCAAATACCCACCAGTCTGTGTGGGTCTTGGAGGGACAGGGGGGGAGATAAGTTTCCCACTATCCGACATGTTCTTGGCTTCCTTCCCACTGTCCAGGCTCCAGCTGCTAGGGGTGGGGTTCACAGCTGGAAGGGAATAACACAGCTAAAACACACGGTCCAGCTCTGCCCCTCGAAGGCTTGAGATCTTAGAAGCAAGTCAGAATTATCCAGAATGAAAAGATCAACTGGATTAAAAAAGAAAAACAACCCAACATGACGTCGCCTCAAGACTAACCCTGGATTAAGCCGGCTACCAGCGCTGACATTTTATCGGGTGATAGCATGTCTCTCTCCCCTCAGGCTGTCAAACACAACCACAAATCTCCACACCAGAGCGTGGAAACCTGTTGTGAATGACCAAGTGTGCTCTGGATAGTAGAAAACAGATGGAAGATAATCAATGGGCCACTCTGACATTTGAGGTCTTAGGGGACATTTTTGGACAACTAGCACCGAACGAGGGAGAAGGCAACGGCATGCTGACGTGTTGACCACGGAAAGAAGGGCCCGTTACTCCACCTCACTGACAAGCTCCTCTTGCTTCCGAACCGATGGATCCCACTGACACATGTCCTAAGAATACAGCGTAGAGCACTGACAATATCCCTCTTCCTGTGGAATCTGTCTGCTTCGTGAAGAGGCGGTCCCACCAGGAGCCAGGGCAGTACACACAAGGCTAGGGACAGTCGCAGTGCAGAGATGCGACAACATCCCATCGGAGGAGCTCAGGAGCCGGCTCCCTGTACAGACACTGCCCTCTTGTGGACAAGAGGAGGATTCCCACATTTTACCACTTCTACCACTTGGAACGAATAAGGTGGAATTACACTTAAAATACTCTTTGTTTCTTTTTGATTTGCTTTGTGGTCTTCCTTGGTAGAAGGGGTAAGGAATACAGCACATCACTCTGTTCTCCTGGCAGAGATCAACGCTTCTAATGTGAAGGCTAAATCGGTGCTTTAAAATAATTTTGGCTACAATCTCACTAATTTCCATCTCCCTTTGGAAAGTTTTAATGTTAATGTATTAGTGTAGCCAAATGACAGTACAGTCTAGTTCTTAATGATGGCAATTAAAGTACACTTTAACGGGATATTTCATTAGGGACGCTTGATTCACTGGCCTGTGGGGCCACCTCTATTTTGAGGCTTGACCCCGAGAGAGGTGAACGGGTGACTTGCCTGACCCCCCACCCCATTATAGAGGAAACAACACTGACCCTGCTCTTCATCTTCTGCTGTGTTGCAAAGCCTGATGCTAATTGGCTACTTATTGCTGTGTGTGTATTTGGTTCTCATTATATGTGGGTGACCTCGAGGCAGGGCACATTCCATTATGCACTGGATTGCGATTCTTAAACAGCATTTAACTGTACAAGAGCCGTATCTGAGTCACCACAAACAACAGAGGAGCTGGCTGAATGAGATCCGTAAAGGAGGCAAAAGATGGAGACCAGAGAATCAATCTGAAAGTCCCGATTTTCATTGTTTTGAACAAATAGCCTAACTGGCATCTCTGTTTTAGGAAGAGCAGGCATTGCCTGGGTGAGTCACGGAATGACAACAGAAAGGCATTACACAGAGGTGTTCCTGACGGGCTCACATTCTTCCAGATGAATCCCACAAGCAAACAGGTGATAAATGGATCCTGGGTAAGGGGCTCTCACTAATTCCCTAAGGAGCAAACTACCCCTGATTACTAAGGACCTGGCTCCCTGCCTTCCACATGACACACAGAAGACTGGAGAAGATGAGGATGAAACACACCCTTCACACCCAGGCCCAGTGAGGGGCTGGTTTGTACCCACCTTTCTCAGGTGCAGAAAGATTTGGGTCGCTGCGTGGTGAGGCCCCGTCTCCAATATGATTGAACAGCACCCTCTGGAAAGGGACAAGAGTCTGTGTTTATGGTGACACTATGGTGACACTTGACGTCGTTTAGAAAGCAACAGGATTATCTCCTTATTGAAACGCTCTGTTCAACATATTGTTATATGGTATGATGAGCCCAGGATCAAAGGATTTGATTGTATCGAAAGAGAAAACGGGGGAAGAGCCTTAGGCTTTGAGGAGAACATAACATTTAAACAATTTGTGTCTCCTATTATAAATGAATGTTCATAACAAAATATGGGGAAAATAAATAGTAAAGCTCTTCACTATTGAGCTACAGTGTTCTCAATAAATAAAAACGCCAGGCAGTATGAATGGAGGTAACAATTAAAGGAGAAACAGCGGCTCAGACCATCTGTAGCCAGTGGACTTCAATTCCTTCACATTTCAAATCCTTCATTAGGCATGGCTAACATTCTCTAATTTTTAACCTACAGAAATGCCAGTCTGGCATGGCTCGTCCCAATATGCTTAAAGAAGTGCCAAATCCTCTAACGTAGATGCTCTATGGCACTGTATTATCATGATTTTGGCAACATACATAGCACTTTGAATTTTACCCAAAGCAGAAAACTCAAGAGACTGATCAGGGCCTTTCGGAGCCCCCCGGGCCACCACGTGCTTCTCTGCAGCGCGTGGAACAACAGCGACGTCCCCTCGCAACAGCAAGCGACAAAGGGAAGTGGAAGAGCTTCGCTGCTCCAGCCGCGCTCAGCTGTGATCCCGGCAGGGCACCAGTGCCGGGCGGAGCGTTCCCGGGGCTCTCGGGAGGCCGCGCAATCGGCAAAGCTCAGCCAGTCAGCCAGACCCACTCGCTCTCACCCACTTCCAGGCGCAGCTGCGGCCTTCCGCCAGGATGGTACAGAGAGGCAGAGACACTGGAGTAGAGAGAGCTATTTTCTCCAGCCCTCCGTTAGTCCCAGATAATCTATCAGACTGAAGGCCGCACATAAACCTTCCACTTTGAAATCGCCGTGCAGTGTGCTCCAGTGTCGCAGGAGCCAGGCCCACGGCCTCCCCTCGCTCAGGGCCACCAGGAGCCCGGTTTGGGTGGGAGGCGAGGGCCGTGTTCCCTCGGTCCTGAGCAGGGACAGTCGGGCACACGTCCGCACTGACCTCCACGCACAAGAGATGAAAGGCAGAGGCAACCAGCGGCTCCTGTCCTCTGGAGACCTCAGAAGCGGAAGGTCGCTTGGTAGGTACAGCCACAGACAGAGCGCCCTGGCCACGGTGTGCTTCGCCCCCGGAGTCCTTTGCTAAGATAAGGGATCCCTGAGATTTCTGCTGCATGCACACACAAACACACAGACACACACAGACAACGCGTTCACCGACTCCCCTGCCATGTTTGCATAGCACAAACCATTCAGAGTCAGAGTAAGGGCTGTGGAGACACTCCCCACTTCCGCCTTGGCTTCACGCCTCAGGGGACACCCAGCGAGCCCTACCAGACACACGGCTCACAGGGAAATCCCTAAAAACAGGTGGGAAACAGACCAGGCTGTGCCCGCTGGCCTGTGGTCTGACACTGCCCAGCTGGCTGCACCTGGCGGAGCCGTGAATGAAGGCAGGGCCTGTTTTTCTCGCTTTCGGCCTTGTGTACCTGAGAAGGCTCCCCAGGGGTCGGGTAAATGGCACTGCACGGTCTCTCTCGTGGGGACAGGCAGGAGTTTTCTCTGGAATGTTTGTGTTTGTCAGACAGCAGAGGAGAAGCTGAGGAGAGAAAGAAAAGAAGACTCGTCAGCCAGGTGGCCGCGCCGGGCTTGTCTGGAGGAGAAAGTGTGGTGGTGGTTGGCACAGTCCCGGAAGCTGAAGCCACAGTTCCTGGGGGCTGCAGGCCTCCCTGGGCACCCCTAGTCTCCCCAGGCTGGCACTGACCTCTGGCACTTGATGGAGCAGAACTGGTCACATTAGGTGAAGCAGAGTGAGTGGAACTCAAGCTTGAGGTAGACGGACTTGGCTGGGAACACAGAGGCGCCGTTATTGTACCCAGATAAGGAGCTGCGCGATGCTGTCATATTTACAACAAAATCATCACAGTATTTTTTGTTTTTCAGATTAGTGAAGAGGAAAACCAGAAACTGATTTTCAGTTTCTGACCTTTTCAGTTTTCAGTTTTCAGACCTTTCTGATCTGAAAGGTCATGATGAATACAGCAAAGCCTCACTAGTGCGCACTGGTGGGGGGGCTCCCCGAATGCACCAAGAACCTGAGATTTCGCTGTGGCCAGAGGAACACGCTGGCCTGAGTCCCACCACCGCCTGCGGTTCTGCGGTACGACCCTGGCCCGACCGGGGTCATCACACCGACTTCCGCCTCGGGCGTGCGGACAGGCAAGAGCTCTGAACGGCACAGGGCCTTCTTCTCACTGTTCTAAACTCTTCGGAGTCTAGATTTGGAAACATGTATTGCACCCCTTTTCCAAGCAGAGGGATGGGGAACATTCAGCTTAGTCTTACTGCACTATCCTAAATGCCAAGTTAGCAAGATTTCTATTCACCCTAGAATGCCTAAAAATTAGAGTTTAAAATATTTTCTTTACGATGGAAATTTCCTGATACATGTGTAAGTAGAGAAAAAGTTACACTGGACCCTCTCCGGCCATGTCTTCTTCAAGAGGCAATGCCGGCTGGAAACGCTAAGGGGCGCTGGTGTGTGACACAGCCCAAGTCGGGGCCTGAGGAAGCGGACGAGGGTGCTAGGCCTGCGCAGCTCGCCTGCCTTCCCACCGCCTGCTCACGGCTCCCTAGCGGGTGCGCAGCGTACAGAGAAACACCTCTGCGGACTCCGAAAACCAGCAAAGCACTAAGAGTGTCTAAGGGTGTTGGTCCGTGAGTCAAGTTCTTGCCTGAAGGTCTGTTCGCGAGCCCAGCGGGGTGAACAGACGCTCTCGTGAGTGGGACAGAAAGGGGAGAAACACGAGCAGACAAAAAGCTAATCAAGTACCTGCATGTTAAAGACTTCATCAGAGCTTTCTGAGTGCCCTGTAATATTGCTTACTTCAGCAGAAGCTTGTGAGGACAGTGAGGAGGAGGAATACCGGTTGACAGCTGGGTAACTTAATGGGCTGTTTTGGGGGGGAAAAAAAAACGGTTGTTAACTCAGGCTCTGAATCATACTTTATCCCACGCTGGCATGGTATACGACTGATGGGGAAAAAGCCACACATTCCATTTTGCCGTCTCCTGTTTGCCTCACAGAATTAAACGCTGGAGTTCATTCATTTCTCACGCTGCTGCCGTTTTACCAGTGGCAGATGCCTGCCGCTGCCTCGCGGGGTAATTATTTCACTATGAGACGGCGTATTTGACAAACTGTGCCATAAAGGATGAGAGAGTCATCCCAGATCGTCTGGTGGGGACGGCTGTCAAGTCATTCAGAAGGTGACTCACCTGCGCCGAGGAATTACCCTGTTACCATCCGGGCTCATGGAAGCAGGGGCGGAATTTCTACACACTCGAGGGCTTCCATTAGGGAAATGGACAGGACTGGCTTGAATGCAAGCGGAGAACTCCTAAGGACACGTGAAGGGAACATTTTAGTACAGTAACGGCAACTTGGGAGGTAATGAAACACTAGGTGCACTTGGTGAACGTCACATAACCTTTGCACAGGCCCTTTTACCGTCCGTTCTAGCGTTTGAAGACTTCCCTCGCGTTTTCGTTTTCATAAACGGTCACTGTGACTAACAGAATGGCCCACTATGCAATTTTAATATTTGGCGCATGCTGCAGTTTGGCAGAAGAACCCAAAGATGTCGCTGTTGATCCTCCCTCTAAACAAGCAAATGGCAGTGGCCAGACTGCCCCACCGTGGACCCTCGGAGAACATACCTGTATTCCTAAACTCGACTTCATCACAAAGAACTGATCCACCAGCTTCTTGTGAAGAGGCCTCATATCCTGAGGTACAAACTTCTCATGCACGGCCAGACCAAATTCCAGAATCTGTGCCTGGACGACATAGCAAGAAACTCACATCAGTGCTCCTCCCCCCGGGGGCTGCTGCAGCCCAAGCGGAGGGCTATGCGTTGCTAATCTGCTGGATCACGTGATCCAATGAGACGGGAACAATTAGCGCTTTACAGGGGGAGGGAACTAAGAATCAGAAGAGTCCTGCATATACAGCAGTAAAGGGGGATTTGAACATCTGGGTCTGTAAGATTTCAAGGTCTTAGCTTTGCTATCTCATTCTGCCAAGCTTCCCTTCCAGGTATTTAGATCTGTGGCTAGAATCTTTCTCAATGCTTCAGCCCTTTGCTGCCCATCCCAGGCTGAGGCCAGGAATGGAGTCAAGAGGGTCAATCATGCAGGGCTCCCCAGGGATCTCCTCCCTAGAGGGCACCTCTCTCTCAGTATCCTCCTCTTGTCTGTGAGGTTCTTCTGTGGCCCCCAAACCCTCCCACACATTTTCAAAGCCTGTCCAGTTCACGGGAAAATGTACAGGTATTCTGCAAAGTTGTTACGGTTCTTATTTTTATTTAAAGATGTTATATTTTTCATTTATTATAATGCAAAGGATTATATTAAACAAGCTATATTTAAATAGAAGTTTTTTTTTTTTTTTTTTTTTTTTTTACTGTGAGGACCCAAAAGAAAATGAACATAAACCTGAAACTTTCCTTTGAGCAAATAGCAATAGTGTACGTTTGGCAGCTATGTTTTACATTTTTAAAATGCATTCAGTTTTGAACTACTACAGTGGTGCAAAAAAACCCAACTTTGTATTCTGGAAGAAAAACAACTCAACAGCACAAGGTCATACATCTTTGTAGCTTGTGAAAATTCTAGGTGGAAAGCTCAAGGTCAAACAGGATTGACTTTTGGGGCTCATAGCGGCCAGAACCTTCCCAGAGAGATGACACCGTGGCAACTTCCCCTCCAGAGGCCCACCCCCGCCAGCTCATTTGCATACAGAGGACAATGCCCTGAAATAAATATGCCTCTGAAAGGCAGGACTGGAGCACAGCACAGCTCTAAGGGGCGCAGGGGGAGGCTGGCCCATGAGACAGGAGATGGGCGGGCGGCAGAGCTGAGTCTAAGGGTAGGAGCCACTGGTCTTCTATGACTGCAACCTGATGTCACAAGATGGATCATCCGTGTGGACCCAGCATGGAGATTGGGATTCTCTTTGCTGGTAACTGGGCGGGGGAAAGGGGGGAGTCATGGCCTGAGGGTGGAGCAGAAGAAGACTTGGAAGGAAAGGACCTTAGTTCCCAGGCAGGAGGGCAAGCTTCTACCAAGCTGGGAACTCTCTGGAGCCTCACTGGGCTATTATGGTTGTCTCCTGGGGCCGGGGATTTAGCTCAGTGGTTCCAGCACCTGCCTCGCAAGCGCAAGGTCCTGAGTTCGATCCCTGGTAACCACATACAATGCTGGGTGTGGAGACTCACGCCCACCAGCAATCAATACCACATACCACAGTGCTGGGTGTGGTGGCTCCCAGCACTCAGGAGGCAGAGGCAGGAGGATTGCTGAGTTCGAGGCTTGCCTGGGCTACATAGTGAGCTCAGGGCCAGCCTGAACTACAAAGCGAGACCCTGTCTAAAAAAAAAAAAAAGTGCAAGGTCTTGAATTCAACCCCCAGTGGAAAACAAAAACAAAAAACAAAACCAGAGCCAAAAAGCAGTTACTTCATTTGGACCCCAGTGGTAAGCTTTACACACCTGAGCCATTTTGGAAAGGGTCACTGAGAAGCCAGGGACATTGGGCCAACGGGTTCTCTGCAGCTGGCGCAGCCCTGACGGGTCTGGCGGCTGGATGGGCCCACTGAGGGCCTCACTGACAGCCGCCTCAATGAAAGTCCTTGATGGGAGAAGTGCCAGAGAGGAGCAGCTCCGTGCCTACCCGACAGAGTATCTGGGCCGCTGTGCAGAGGACTAACGAGGACGTGTCCTCCCAGCCCAGCCACTGCCGGGTCGTCCTGCAAAGAGACGCTACCGCCAAGGCCACGTGACCCTCATCTATGCCGCTTTTCCTCGAATAGAGCCTCCTGTTTCCTAGGCCCTGGTCCTTCCAGAAGATCTCAGAAAGTAATCAGGCAGGGCATGGAGGAGACGAAAGCTCCCTGATAGGATTTTCCCTGGGAAGCCTCTTGGCCTTCAGCTGCCGTGTGCAGTCTGGGAAAAGAATTTGGGTAGACTAAATATAGCAGATACGGTCTGAAGCAAGCCGCTCACAGAAGATGACACTTGGGTAAAATATGTTTTTAAAAAATCTTTAAAGCTCAAAAGTCCTTCCACGATCCTGAGGATGCTCATTTCTAGCACCTGCATCTCTCGTTGCCGCTGACCAGTCTCCCGCTGGTGTCAGTGTCGTGGACCAAGCCCACGAAGCACAAGCTGTGGGCTGAAATCAGAGACAGCCCCATCAGTCTGTAATCCAGAAGAACCTGACTCATCTGTTTGCTGCAAGTGTGGCCCTCAGTGGGCACAGCCAGCCGCCAGACCCGTCGGGGCTGCGCCAGCTGAGAGAACCCGCTGGCCCAATGTCCCTGCCTTCTCAGGGAAGGTAGGCTTTTGTCTCACTTTAACATACAAATTCCACTTTCCTTGGGGATAGCACCTCTTTATTTCCTACTTAACCTAGTCTTTCAAACATATCCGTACCTCATTTTCAGGCCAGGAGCTATCGATAGAGGCACAGAAGGCAACAGATTACTCACTTCTAAGTCTTTGTACTTGATGGTACCAGAATAAACACACATTAGCCATGCTTCTTCAGAGTAGAAAAATGACGAGTTGTAGCTACTTTTGTCTAGATTATAGAAATCTATAATTTTAGTTTATAAAATATACTAGTGTTCTAAAACAAATGCTACTGATTTCCCACTATTTAGAACAATCCCAGCCACGCAGGTGCTCAGTGGTTTACTCTGGGGTGGTCTGTTTGGCGCATAGCCTTCTGAGTGAAGGCGCAAGCCTGCAGCGAGTCTTTAAGAAGACAACAGGTGCAGAGAATACACGAAGTGCACGTTACAGCGGGCTCAGTGTTAGATTTATCAGGGCCTCCAAGTGGGAAGGGAAAGAAGAAGTTACCAAGCTGGGACACAGTTCATGCCAATCTGCCACTTAGGCAGACCACATGTGTAGACAGCCACCCGGCAGGGGTGTGTGTGGTCAGTGGCTGGGCACGACAGAGAGAGAGCAGGTGCCTGACTTCCACCTGCCTTACCTGCTCCAGCATCAGCTCCCTTAAGCGTGCAATTTTCTCCCCATCTTCAGGATGACTTAGAATATACTCCTTCACAAAGAACGCCTGGGAAGAGAAGGGACAGTCCCCTGGATTATCAAGGAAGTGAAGGGAACAGTTGTTGTTTTTAAAGACCTGACAGTCTTTAGAGATGCCGTGATTATACCACCCATTTCGGGACAGATGGAGTGATTCCTGTGTGGGTGGGTGGTCAGAAAGGAACATAAGGAAGCGACTGGTTAAGGAGGACCATAACTTGTACGGTAAGTACCTTTGGTAAAATAAACAAAGAGCAAACCCAAGTCAATAAGCTATATGGCGCTCTATCCTGAAATAAATTGCCATAGGCATCAGTGAGATGGGTCTCAACTTCTAGGCTATTATATCTCTCTGTTTAAAACTCAGAGGGCAAAGCAAACTCTGCTTAAAGCATCTTTTTAAACAAGGTCAGACTTTTCTATGCCCATGAACCTTTTAGCTCAAGGAAATTGTTTTCAACATTTATGAAACAATCCTGGCTGACCTCCTCACTATTTTTACTCATATACATGTTTGCATGTGCACACGCACACGCGCACACACACACGCACACACACACGCGCACACACTCTCTCACACATATCTGGAAACTATGACATACTGGGAATGTGAGGGAGGAAGTGGGCGTCCCGATGACTACACATTTGCTATATTTCATAAAGCACTCTGTTTGCATCAGTTGTAGCCCTTTGTATGGTAGAGGTAGATATTTGGAAAAAAGATTCACAAAACCCTCAGAAATAGTAAGTGAGAATTTCACCTCACCCAACAGTTGCTCAACCTCACCTCTTGGTACCTGGAAACCCCGCCATTAACGGCGGCATCGATGACCCCGTTCAGGCACATGGTCAGAGGGTTAATATTCTGCATCTGGCGGGTCTGACACTGACTAATCAGCGTCTTCAGCTGCTGATTCTTATTTTCCAACACTTCTATTGCATTTTCCAGAGGACTCATTTCTACCTGTGACGCAAAGGAGCATAAATGTATTTTCACATTTGTGACATTCAGGAAGATCAAGTTTTTAAAAATAAGAGAAAATTGACTATCCACAGTTGAATTATCTATGGTCCCCTTGGCCTCCATTGGTGTTTTAGCCAGAAGCCATTCGGTAGAACTAACAAGGACTGTGGGTCCAGTTAGCTGTTCATCAGCAGGTAAAGGCAGAAAGGGCAGGTAACTATAGTCACTGGTTGAAATGTGGAATGATAATTGCCAGTTGGCTCTTTATATTAACTCTGCGACAAGCTTCTGCCTAAAGGAATCTCAAAGCAGTTCATGTTTTTCTTTACTTTGAAAGCACTAAATATTCAAGGGCCTCAAATATTATTATCAATTTGTGGATGGTTATCTGATACAGGGCACCACAGGAGACGCATTTCTGGACCCTCAGGGCCAAGGAGCTTCCAGCTCAGCTGGGAAGAGGGCAGTGCCCATGTGGGTCTCCATATGCAGGCATCGCAGGAGCATCAGGCGATACGGGATGGTGCTCAGTTGGGGACCCCAGAAAACAAGGCAATCGTGTACACTGCAGGACCTTCTGCTGAAAGGGAGCCAAATAGAACCATATTGACTGACTGCTTTGTACAGGGGACCTAATTGTGAAAATGACAGAAGTTTGGATGGTGGGGGATGCTGACTGTCACTGACATTCCCTTTGAGAAGGTCGGCCAAGTAATTCAGGCTCACGATAAGCACATTTAAGGGCCAGTTTCTTTTCAGTTAAAAGAACTCAGTGTTAAGTTCTGAAAGGTCATCCTAACCCAACACTGAAAAACCCTAGAATAATCTATCAAAATTGAGTCAGTGTTTGTTAGGATCCTATGAGGAGAAAGCAAGATAAGCCATGAGGAGACATCCTAACACGTATAACCACCAAAGAGCCCATCTGCAAAGTACAATACCCTTAATAACCAGCAAGAAAAAGGTAAAGACGTCAATAGAAAAATAGGTGAGTTAAACAGCTACTCTACAAAGGAAGAAATGTGAATGGCCAGTAAATGTGGGAAAATACACGAGTCTTACTTGTGATCAAAGATGTAGAAAACAGTACCATGGTGATATACTACTACAGATCCATCGAAATGAGAAAATGAAGGTAAGAATGCGAGCACTGGAATCTCAATTCTGTCTGCTGGAAGCTCAAACTGGCTCATTCATGTTGAGAAACAGTTGAGGACATCTAGCTACTATTCCTCAGGCCAATGTGAAGATGAAAAAACTTAGTAACTTTCAAAGTAGAACCAACCAAACAAAAGTGGGCCGAAGGTTTCTGCTTGGTTATTTCACATTATGATTTTGAAAACTTTAAGTTAGGGAAACAATAAAGCACTGTACTTCTTTTTCTTCACCTCGGGGTAATCAAATAGTTGGTAAAGGGCTATTTCTTTTTATAGACATATTCCAGTGAAAAGAGGAAGATGGAATTATAAACCTAGCATCATTTTTTCAGTCTGCAAAGATGAATAGATTCAGGCAACAAAGACCAACAGCCGCCAGTGGGGTGTGGGGGGGGGGGGCAACACCACCTAAGGAGCTACTGGAAAAACAACAGCAAAACAAACCAGCTCATCAAACTCTGGCTCTAACTACCAATTTAGAAGCAACGTAGGCGACAAAGAAACATGTTAACCCCACAGGGACGCAGTCTGCAAAATCCACACTTGAAACACTGCAGGCTAAACCACCGTCTATTTAACAACATTACCAACAACAACAACAACAACAAATTCAAAGAGAAAAGAGGTGGTGCAGGGAGAAGTTACAGATGGAAAGAGGCTTGGTGGAGGTTTCAAACAGTCACAAGCTGGCTGCCGAGGTCTCCGTGAGCCCAGCACTCCAGGAGGATGAGTCAGGAAAACTGCAAGTTTGAACCCAGCCTGGGCAATTTAGGGAAACTCTTGTTCAAAATTTAAAAACAAATTTTAAAAGATCTGGGCATATAGCTCAGTGGAATGGCCCTGGGCTTGATCCACAGTATTGGAAAAAGAGATGCAATTGTAGCATTTTAAAAAATCTAGACTCAAACAACAGAGTTAAAAAAAAAAAAAAAAGACAGTTTTGGTGAAGTATGAATGAACAGTGGGTATCTTATGATCAGTGAATTTGTTACTTTCTGAGACGTAATGAGATCATGCTTCTTTTACTTTCTAAATACACATATTGAAACATTTCTAGATGAAACGGTACAAATGGTATCAAGCCTGAGGTTTCCTTCAAAAGAAGAGTGACGAGTAATAGAAGTGGAGATAAAAAACTGGCCTTTTGGATAGAGGTTGAAGCAAGGTGGAAAGCTCCTCAGGTTCCCTGCTTATGTTCTCTACTTTATGCGAGTAAATTCAGCTCAAAGCGTCCCTGACCGCTCTGCCCAGAAGGGGCGGTGTGAGCTCAGGCCGGGAGCGGGCCTTTCAGGTCGGCCCTGGAGTCAAGTTCAGAACTGAGGCACTAGATGGCGCCAGCAGTGGGGCTGCCGAGGAGTGGCTGGACTGGAGGCCTTAATTTTGAAGACAAAAGGAAAAAACAAAAACAAAGCTTCTGTATAGGGGCAGACAAGGGCTGTATGGAAGGCAGGGGAATGAGAAAAAAAAAATAAAAGAATCAAGATACATCACATCCAGGTACAAATTCTCAGTGACGAATGTAAACTCAATAAAAAAAAATAACTAAAGCTACAAGACGGAGAGATATGATGTGGTGTGATAATATTCTGTGGTGCGATATTTTAGATGGACTTAAAAATTCACTTCTTATAGATTCTAAATTTAAATATTTTGTATAAAAAATTAAAAATGAGTTTACTTTTTAATCAAAAGAAAAATATGGATTTTTTTTTTAAATGCTAGGAACTATAGATTCAAAGGGTTACTGTCTTAGAAAAATCTTATTACCTATACTGGGCCTATGATTTAGAAAACGAAGGCCCACAATTTCATGTCAGAATTTAGAAGTTTTCCAATTTTAAAAAGGTCATATAGAACACCAGAGCAGGGGCTGGGACAGCTTCCTTTAACGCAATTCATTAATATTTCTGCAGTGGTACATACGATCATTTACACTAACAGAGGGAAGTCAGCGAAGGGCCTTATCCTAGAAGGGTGAGTTGTATAAGCAAATGAGTTTTACAGCCAAACTGATGAAAACTTCTCTTGGTTTTCAGATTTTGGCACTGCAGATACAGAATTTCAATTCATTTTAATAAATATTTATTGAATAGCACATATCCCTGTTCTTGAAGACTTCATACAACCACAAGAATTAAATTAAATAAAATATGTGCGCTCCACAGACAGGGACATTCCAGGCAGAAGGAACAAGGCACGAAGACTGAAGACCGCGCTGCATTCAAGGAACATAACGGGCAAGTGTGATAAACTGCAACAGAACATACATGTACATGTTCTGACGGAGCAGGCAGCTGATGTGTGAAAGGCTCCTCTTACCATTACATGCTGCTTTTCATCAGCATGGTGTGTATGTGTGCGTGTGCCCGTGCCTGTGCGTGCATGTCCATGTGTGTAATGTGTGAAGGGCCAGGACCACGGACTAGACCTGACAGAATGCAGCACCCCAGGTCCTACGGACCCGAAAAGGCTTTGAATCATAAACCCGGCCCGGCTGACTAGGAAGCCCTCTGTGCGCTGGGCCCAGAACACTCAGGAAGCACAGCCATGACTTCCGTGTGCGGCAGCCCCCCTCTTCCGGGAAGGCACCGGGGTAGCTCACATACAGAGCCATGTTCAGGGGACACCATATTCTGTGTGTTTAGGGAGCTGTCCTTTTCTCACTGCTGAATGAAAATCTCGTAAGTGTTTAGCTGGGTCAAACACTGCAAGCTGGGCTGGAAGGCTGAGAGGTTTCGCGCAGCCATCCTGGAAAGAGAGCCTGGCGGGGACTGCTCTTTCTCGCCGAAAGGCCGGGCTCGCTACCTAAACACGGTCACGCTTCGCCTTCACAGTGAGCACATCTCCTCTGGGGCAGAGAGGGGTCTCGGCCGTGGGGGATGTGCCCTGGGAGCGGGAAGGGGGGCGCAGCCGCGTGTCGCTGCCCACACTTCCTGCCCCCCGGTTCTCCCCCACAGCTGGGCGCACCCTGGAGCACTGAGCTTGCCAGGCTCTGTCGTGGGGTCGCTGACGTCCAGCCGGGGCCCATCCGCACCCTCCGGTCCGAGCCGTCAGCGCCTCCCACAGCCCTGCTGGCTGCAGCCGCACACGCTTCCAGTGGGTCCCGCCAGGGCCGAGGATGACACTGGCTTCACGCTGACTGCAAGGGAATCGAGGCTGGAACATACTAACCTAAGTGGCCTGAAATCAGAAAACTGGGTTTGAGTCTATCATTTTTAAACACCTCATTGTGTGGCCTCCGGCGAAGGCCTTTAGCCGCTTGTTAAAATCTATGAAAACTGGGAACGAACAGACACCCTAGAGCTCTGATGTGAGGTATGAGACCACGTCAGGAGCCTCCAGAGGCTGGCCCGCCACTGCGTCCTCAGGGAAGGTCACATCCCAACCTGCACAGCTGGCAGAGCTAGAATTCTGGTTCTTCTCACCACGGGCCTGAAAAGATTTTTCACACGTAGCAACTGCAGTTTTCAAGGAATTCCTCTGGCCGAATGGACTGGGACACGATTAACGTTCACCGTCCCAGCTTGGTAACAGCAGTCAGAACCATCAGTATTCACTGGCTTACTCTGAGGACTTCGAGGCAACAGCAGAAGCGATTACTATTCAGCGCGACCCCAGTGCGCAGCCGTGATGAGAAAGCTCTTGGAAGTGAGCCCCGACGCTTACCACTTCACGCTTTTCCACTTCAAACCAGCGGGAAATACCAGGTAAACTCTGCACCAAGTATAACGACGTTCTCTCCACCCAGAGGCTCTAGGACACAAACACAAAACAAATTAAGCCCCCAAGCTGCCCTGCTTTGCCTGGCACCGTGTTAGGACGAGTGCGGTCAGGTTTGCTCATCTCTGTCACTTTTCTTTAACCTTTATTTTTATCACGCGTGCAAGCGTCACCTAGAAACATCCTGCCGGAGCTCGTGGCAGTCGCGCCAGCGCACGCCGCCCGAAAGCTGCTCCTGAACGCGCAGGGGAAACGGGCCGGCTTCGGGAGCGGCCTTCAGCACAGATGGCCGTCGTCTTATCTTCTCGGCTGTTTCTCTAACGTTCCAGGTTAGACTATCTTTTCTCCTCCAGGTTCAGACATTTTGATCTGGAGGAAGTTAACAGCCCGAGCGAAGCCACGAAAGATGACAGCGGTGGCGTCCGGGCGCCTCTCTGCTGCCGCACGCACTGGCCACACCCCTGCGCCTGGGACGCCGCAGCCGCTTCCGTCCGAGGTGCTGCGGACGGCTGGCTTCTCCTTCGCCAACCTGACTTCAGTGTCTGTGCCTCATTTCCCTCGTTTAAACTAACTCTACTCCCAAGAGGATACGCGGGATTCCTGAAATTGTGCCATTTTTTGAAACGACACCACCGACAAAAACATGGAAGGTCTTCTTTGCATCAGCCAAGAGCTCCTGGCACAGACCCTGTGACGAGAGCGTGCAGCATCGCGGTGGGCACGCGAGGTAGGAGGGCAGCTGGGGCTCAGGGGCCGGGCAAGGTGAGTCCGAGGAGCAGAGGCCGCAGCTGTTGCATGCTGGGGAGGAGGGCACGGCTCCCAGCGGAGCTGCCATGTGTGCTGAATTCTCAAGAGTAGGAGTCTGCCTGAAGGAGGGTGGGGCGAGCTGCATGGGCAGGAGGAAGCCGCCGCCCTGCGCGGTGACAGAGGAGGAGAAGCTGGGTGTTGCTGCAGTGAAGGGGGCGGGCGAGAGGGTTGTGATGGAGACAGGTTTGGGGGCGCACTTTATAGCCAGATCCCACGGCCTGTGAGCGCAGGAACAGAGCCAGCTGCACTCTGTGGTTCCTCCGGGAGGAGGCGCTGTCACTGCTAAAATACTGAAAGCAATGGCAAATGTGGTGCGGTATGAAAAAGGACAGAAGGCTTTAGAAGACATGGTGCCAATGCCGGGCCCGCTAGGGATGTGCAGGTGACCCCGAGCAAGCGCTCCTGACCCCGGGGCAGCTCTGACTTCCTGTCACCAAAAGCAACTGCAACTGCAAGGAGAACTGTAGCATCAGCTAATCACACCCTGCAGGACAAGAAGTAAAAGAGAAGGGTCCAGAGAGGCCTGAAAAGTGCCGCGTCTTTCCGGTGATGCCCGGTGCTGGTTCCCGGGGCCCTCCTTGCCTGGCTGCTGCACCCGCCAAATCTCCCAGCACCCAGGATGCCCCTCGTTCAGCCCCTCACAACTGAACCACTGCAGCGTCCTTCTGAGCTCTTGCGCTGCTGTAACTCCTGGCGCTGCGGCCAGCCCTGGGGACCCACACCGAAGTGGGCGGGCGGGCGGGCCGGACAATGTGGGGAGTCGTGACAGGGTCCGGCGGGGGACGCTCCCAGCTTCAGGCGAGAATATCTGTCATGATCGCGCGAAGCCGGTGCACCTCTAATAACAAGTTGACTTTGCATTTGCTCATTGAGACCCAAGTACTGACTGTCTGGCCTCCCCGTGCCTCTGCTCTCAAGAAGAGTGAAGCTCATAATTTCTCTGCTTAACAGTCCAGAGCCTTGGGCCGGTGAGGCTGTGGGAGCTCCTGGCCCTTCGGGTGGGGAGCACACGGGGCCAGGAAGGCCTACTGGAATTACAGCGCCGAGAGCAAACGTGAGGCAGAGAGGCCAACGAAACGCGAGAGGGCCAACGTAACATGAGCTCTTCTCTGGGCTTCCACAGAAGTCCTCATCACACACTCATCTGATGACAGCAGAGAGCTCGCCCAGCACACTCGCAGTCCGCCCGCGGGTGCTCTGCTCAGGCCCCGTTTTCCCTGTTTCTTGAGTGTCCCTCACACGCTAGGCGCTTTTTGGATGTGGGACCACTATCCCGAGGCTTCCCCAAGCGCTCAACACGCATGAATGAGGACCGATTTCAACCATCAGTTCTCTAAGACTGGTTGAAGGATCCTTGGCATCAGAACTGCCACAAAAAGGTGATTTCAGGCCCTGTTGCCAGGCCCACCGAATCAGAATTCCTAGGCTGGGGGACAAAAATGTGCTTGGTTACAAAGCACTCTCCATCATTCGGATCCACTGCAGAGGTGGAGAACTACTATATTCAACATTTTTAGAGTCCCTTCTGGTCCCGTCCCTCAAGACTGTTCTGAGTACACATTCACCAAGGTCTTATCCCAAGAAACTCACAGTGCAGGCAGATATAAGAAGGATGCCAGCGTACCTTGAATTCATTCTCCTTATCTTTCGTGCCTTTGTGAAATGGTCTGTCATAGCGGAATTTCCAGATGTGATTCACTTTGTAGAAACTTTTGATGTTGTCCGGAACTCCCTCTCGCTGCAGGACCTCTTGGCTCTCTGGCATGGGGGTGACAGCATAGATCTGCAGATCTGGCATTAAAGAGTCAAGGAGGGAACCAGCTTGGCATGCTGGAGAAGTCGGGCTCGAGCTGAGGGGAGAGGGTGGGCGACAATCTGGTGCTTCCATTTTGGTGGAAGCCATTTACAAAATCACCAAAAGGATGCTAAGAGCACACTGTACATCACGTCTCAAACGACGGGCCTCCCTTGAACCAGGTCTAGGGAGGTGATTCTGATAACATGTCAGTTGGAAAAATCTATGACCTGTAGATTTATATATCACTGACTGGGGGGGCAGGTGGGTCAATCTTATTCTTGGGTACTCAGAATGAGAAAACATCCTAATCTTCATACCTGAGCCATTCTAATCGTCTGTGCATGGCCCTTTTAAATGTACTGTTGCTTTGTAACAATCCCTAAGTTCTCCCGCGGCCCTGGCCAGCGACAGCACTCAGAACCCGCCTTCCACTTTCCTCAGCCTCCCCCTAGGGTGCGCCCCCTCTGTACCTGGGTATGACAGGCAGAGGGCCTGACTGCAGCTGACGTTTTACAGTCTTACGACAGCAGCATTGTATTTACTCTGACATGTAGCCTTGTCTTCTATTCAAAGAAAGGTAACGGGAAACCCTGTTTTCACCTGAGTTTTTGTTTCCCTTGCATTTTGATTCCTGTTCCAGAATGGTATCCGGCATTGTCGCCGAGACCACCAGTTTCAGACACAGGCTCAGATTCGGGAGGAAGACTGGGGTGGACCACCTTCCTCCTTAACGTCTACGCAGCGGCAGTGGTTTTGTTTAGACAATGAGAGTGTGAATTATATAATTCTGAAAGCTGTCCGGGACATCACAGCGAAGAGCGCCCCAGAGACGTTGGAGGTACCTTTCTCTTCCCTCCTCATTTCAGAATAAAGCACCTCAGGCAAAACGCGTGGATGACTTGAACCAGCAAGCATAATGCTGCCATCTCCTTGAAATGAAGCACTTTCCACGGGGTATGTGAGAGGAAAGTCATTCCAAGGGAAACTACCAAAAAAGAGCTTTAAAAGCAGGGCTCAGATAGGGAGGAGTTTGAATTAAAAGGGGAAAAGTTCTTTCGTAGAATATTTAAGAATCCTTCATCTTTTCAACTGACACTGTGAAAATAAATAGCACAGTGAAATTCAGTTCGGGAGGAGCTCCGTGAGGGCGGGGCCGGCGAAGAGGGAGGGGCCAGAGGCGGGGCCGCGCCAGCGCCCGGGGATACACTGCGCTTCTGCCTGGAAGATGGTCTCGTCCGGCTGGTTGGCGTGCTGCATGGCGATGGCGTGGGGAAACTCGTTCAGCATTCGCTGCTGGAAGGCTTCCAGCCGCTCGTAGTCATGCCCTCGACACACAAACTCCTTATTCTGGGGGTGAGAAAGCAACGGGTTAGCCGGGCCTGGTGGCTCAGGCCTGTAATCCCAGCACTCAGGAGGCAGAGACATGGAGGATTGCTGGGTTCGAGGCTTGCCTGGGCTACAAAGGGAGACCCTGTCTCAAAAAAAAAAAAGCAACGAGTTAGAACTATGCACCTGAGTGTACTCACTACAGAGAGGAGCCAAGTGCGATGACAGTGGGGGGCCATTGCCACCTTAGTAACAGCAGTGAGAGACACTGGCACAGTCTGACCAGGTGCCCAGGTATTAAAACTGCAGAGCCTGTTATGAGCAGAGCCTACCTGATGGTGCAATGCTTGTGAATTACAGTGCTGAGCATGGACACTGCATGTATTTTATTTAACTCACAGAAGCATGAGAGGGAGTCACTCACCCTGACTCCTTTCCTGTGTGGGGAACTGAGGGTCAAACACTTGAAGCAGTTTGTCCACATGGACTAAGTGAAAATCAGGACTGAGTCTGCGGCCTGAGCTCTGGCTGCTGTCAACACGGCCTGGTAAGTTCAGGAAAACCTGCCGCAGCACAGACAAGTGGCTGTCGGAGCTCAGGCCTTAAAGGACTTTAGGAGAAGGAGAGAACAGTTTGTGGTTTGGGGGAGCTAAAGCCCGAGAATCTTTCCAGCTCTTTGAGGTTCTGATTATTACACAAAATGGCCAAAGGAAGAACTTCAGGGCCTAGTGAGAGCGTTAGAAACAATTCACTGGAGAAATTGGTGAAAACAGGGCTCGGGACCATAGCTCACTTTCCCGCAAGTCCCTCAGTAAACCGTGGAACTCTGAAAAGTGTATGTTAAGGGAGACTATGAAATCAGGACTGCAAACAACTCTGTATTTAAAAGTTTCTAGATAAAAGTTTACCTTCTGGCAGAAAAATTGTGCACCATATGCTGCACTTAAAAATTTCATTCAAAAGACAGTAAATTTCCTTGATGAAAAAAAGGCAATATATTTGCTTCTACATATCATAGTAGTCCTAAAATATCTGGATATCTGAATAATTGAAATATTTCGAGCTGACGATTTAGCACAATGCTACTGTACCTGCCTTGCAAGCACAAGGTCTTGAATTCAATCCCTAGTATCACAAAGAGAAGGGAAATATTTTTAAAACAATTACATATCCAACAGTTTATAGAAATCATGAGCGTTACTCTAAGCACAATTAATGACATTAGGAAGCTATTCTAAAATAAATTATAGGGCTAGCTATAATACTTGGTTTTACATAAAGAGGAATGAGGTATTTCCTTCATCAATAGTATTTTTTTGTTTTTTTGAGACAGGGTCTCGCTTTGTAGTTCAGGCTGGCCCTGAGCTCACTATGTAGCCCAGGCAAACCTGGAACTCAGCAATCCTCCTGCCTCAGGCTCTGAGTACTGGGATTACAGGTGTGAGCCACCACACCCAGCACTGTGGTGTGTGGTACTGATTGCTGGTGCGTGTGAGTCACTATACCCTGCATTGTGGCATGTGGTTACAGGGATCAAATCAGGGACCCTGTGCTTGCTGGACAGGCACCAGAACCACTGAGCTAAATCTCTAGCCCAATATTCTTTTTTAAAAAGCCACAACTTTAGTGAGATAAAATTCGCCCTTTTAAAATGTGTGTTCAAGCTAGGCATGGTGGCACACACTTATACTCCCATAGCTACTTAGCAGGCTGAGGCAGGAGAATCACAAATATGAGCTAGGCTTGGGCAATTTAGCACCTGAGTGTGATCCCATTTCAAAATAAAAAAGGAGCTAGACATATATCTCCATGTCAAAGCCCTGGATTCAACCTCCAGTACCATCAAGGAGAAAAAAATAAAACAACAAATCTCAATTCAGTGGTTTTCAGTATATTCAGAGTTGTGCCACCATCAGCACCGTCAAGTTTCAGAGCACTGTTCTCAATCCCACAAAGAAACCTCGTGCACATTAGCAAGTGCTTCCAATTACCCTTTATTTCCCTCAGGTCCTAGAAAACTACTTTCTGTTTCTATGGGTTTAGCTGCTGTGGAATTATACAGTGTATCCTTTTGTGATTGCCTTCTTTCACTTATAATATTTCCAAAGGTCCGTTCATCCTGTGGCACGTGACTTATAGCGTTCCTTTTTACTGCTGAGTAACAGTCCATGATAAAAATACTACCTTTTTATCCATTCGTCAGTTAACAGATATTCAGGAGGTCTGTTTGGGTGATACATATGTACCATGCACACTCAGGTACAGGGCTCCGTGTGTACACATTTTTAGTTTTCTTTTGTAAATACCTAACTTGAGTTTTTTTTTTTTTTTTTTTGGTTTTGAGACAGGGTCTCGCTTTGTAGTTCAGGCTGGCCCTGAGCTCAGTATGTAGCCCAGGCAAGCCTTGAACTCAGCAATGCTCCTGTCTCTGCCTCCCTGAGTGCTGGGATTACAGGCCTGAGCCACCACACCTGGCTAATATGAGTTTAAAAAATTATCTTTAAGTTGATCAAACAACAAAAGGAAGTTTTACAATGTTAATTTCTTTTTTAAATTAAAAAACAGCAACAAAAAAATCATGGGATATAATCTGATCTTCTAGATAAAGGTTAGGCAGTGGGGTTCTTGGCATGCAGGGCCCTTGAGAACCAACAGAAGAGAGATCCTTCCCTTCCACTCTGAAGGTGACGCCAAGTATATTCTGAAAAGCTGTTTCCTAAAGACTGATGTTATACAGATTGATCTATCCAAAAGGATTTTTAAACAAAATTTACTTCATCAGCCAATGGAATTTGTTAGTCTGGTTCTCAGCTACTTTTGATTTTTTTACAACTTACACTTTTAATTCATAGAAACTACATGACATAAGTAGACGGTGAGAGCTCCTTGCTGTATGCTTGCTAGCCAAGATCAGAATCTGACCGGGTGACATTATGGTTTTTATGGTCCGGAGGCACTTTTGCTTTTATGGGCCATTTCCTCCACAAAATATATTGTACAACTGGTTTGGCCTAGGTGGAAACCTCAATATCAATATAACCTAATGTATCATATACAATATAAAGTATTATTTGGTGGAACATGAGATTGGAAATAATGGAGTTGAATGTCTTATTATCTAGCAGAAAGGTCTGGAAATTTCCCCCCTTTGAAATAGTTTGTACTAGCAACACACTGAAGTCTTTATGGTTAAAGTCAATAAAAAGGCTGCACTGTGATCTTCATGTGGGTCCGGAAGGTTTCCTTACAAGGTGGAGCTGCCTACTTCACACAGTCAGCAACTTCCAGCGATCTGCCATGCTCCCTTTCTGCTATGTTTTCTCTAGCGCTAATTGAAAATTACAGACTGGAGAGAAGAATGAATATCATACTAAGGAAACTATAATCACCCTCAAAGAGTGCTCATAAAATAAACTTAGAAAGGGTCAGAGTGGTGTTTTGGGAAATTACTCAAAATGCAGCACTGCAAGGTTGAATGTGGTGGCTCCCCTTGTGATGTCAACACTAAGAATTTGAGGCAAAAAGATTGTGAGTTCAAGCCCAGCCCAGGCAATGTGATGACTCAGTGAGACCCTGTCTTAAAATAATAAAAAATAGGGGCCGGAGGGTTAGCTCAGTGGTTCCGGCGCCTGCCTCGCAAGCGCAAGGTCCTGAGTTCGATCCCCGGTGACCACATATAATGCTGGGAGTGGAGACACGCCCACCAACAATCAACACCGCATACCACAATGCCGGACGTGGTGGCTCACGCCTGTAATCCCAGCACTCGGGAGGCAGAGACAGGAGGATTGCTGAGTTCGCGGTGGCTTGCCTGGGCACCATAGTGAGCTCAGGGCCAGCCTGAACTACAAAGCGAGACCCTGTCTCAAAAAGCAAAAAAAAAATAAATAAATAAATAAATAAAAATAAAAAAAAAATAAAAAATGGCTGGAGATGGAGATTAGTGTGAATACGCTGTGTTTCATACCCATTACTGGGGGTAGCGGGGGTCTGTTGGGCCAGGATTGTCAGCTCAGTGGCACAGCCCTGGTCTTGTAAGCGAGAGGTGCTGCGTTTGATCCCCAATACCAAATGAAAAATGAAAATAAAAAAAGAAGAGGTGAGGGCCGGAGGGTTAGCTCAGTGGTTCCGGCACCTGCCTCGCAAGTGTAAGGACCTGAGTTCGATCCCCGGTTACCACATATAATGCTGGGCGTGGTGGCTCA